>ADNK01000905.1:0-12502 GCA_000320545.1 Bigelowiella natans CCMP2755 | reverse complement strand
GGCGATGTAGAACTTCCTGGAATATATATATATATATATATATATATATATATATATAATATGTGTGTGTGTGTGTGTGTGTGTGTGTGTGTGTGCATCGCTAGATCGCTCATGTGCTGTAACATGCGGCAATGTATTTATGGAGGCGCGCGCGCGCGCGTGTATATGCCTGTGTTTAAAGTTAATCGCACGTACTTATACATATACAGTGATGAGCCAGCATGGCACGCGTCTGCTCTGACGTCGTACGTCGTAGCAATCATGTATCGAATCTTTTGCTAGCATTACATGGTCAACTAGTCAACACTTGCTGCTAAAAATTTAAGGGCCGAGCTCGGCACTGATAGCAAATCAGGCGCACCAGCACAGCGGCACGATGAGATGATGATGCTCGATGCGATGTTTTTTCATCTAGCAATGATGCGCCACATATAAATATTCGATGGCAATTAGAGTTTGCTTTGCGTATGTGTCATATCACCTGGCTATAGCTCATGCATTTAGATGTGGCACATTAGACACAAACGCATAGCAGCCGCACTCGCATCGCTGTGCTTCAAGTCATGAAATGATAACAAACAAAGCAATCGCTGCATGCTTATTGTTGTGATATCTATAATAAATCTTTATTTACATTATTGCACTCGCACACACTTTCCTATTGCTCACCGATAAAAAAACACGTCACTTTCAAAGCTTGGAAGTAAGCCGCATTTTATTTTGCGACGAGCTATTCTTAGATGAAGAACGCATCTGCGTTTCCTTAGTTTTCTTTTTGCTCCTTCGGTGATGTTTGCTGCGAAATTTCTTCATCGCAGCCTTAAAGTCCGGAAGAGACATCGCCTGGGATGGTAACAAAGTTAGAATATATATATATATATATATATATATATATATCAATAATTGAGCGATATGCTCCTCATTCTCCTCCTCCTCCTCCTCCTCCTCCTCCTCCTCCTCCTCCTCCTCCTCCTGCCAGGCGAACAGAACTCACTTTATTGATGTAAGCTTGCTCGCGATCCAAGGCGTCTGATATCCTCTTGACCCCCCCTAGATTCTCCAGTAGCTGATGACCAAAGTGGATGGCGATGATACGAATTGCGTGTTTTTGACAAGAAACGGCAGCTGGCGAGTTCTTACCGTACGAATGTTGGGTTTTAAGCACATTGGAGCGTGTTTCAAAAGTACAGGTGGGTAGCATTTGTGGTGCTCAGGCGGTGGGGATTATTATATGCGTTAATGTAATCCTGCGCTACCAGTTGCTTGATCAAACCCACAGAAACACGGCTCTTCCGGGCACTCTTTCTCGCCACAGCAATAGCCCTTAACGATTCAATAGCGGCACAACAAGGAGAAGGAGGAGCAGTAGCATAAAGAAACTTGAATAGGATGGTACGAGGACCACCACCACGATTCCTTGCAGCATTTTGCTGCGTGCAATCCCTTGTGTTATTTTTGTTGTTATTACCGTTTGAGAAGCTCGTTCGGAGGAACAGTCTCCTGTACTAGGCCAAGTCGGTGCGCCTGCATGTGAGGGAGGAGTAGAAGAACCAAGGAGAACGTTCGCACAGGTATGCATATCGTTGTGATTTTTCATCATATTTACTTCAGGATTCTATCTATGCGATGTCTCTCAGCCCATCTCCTCCTTCCCCCCACCCCCCCCCCTCTCTCTCTCTCTCTCTCTCTCACCCTCTCTTTCTTCCCCTTATACGTGTTGATATTACTTCATCGGCAGGAATCCAATCGCCGAGGATAAAGATGCTCTTTGCAGCGACCAGCCCAACCTAATATTGTTCCAAAGAGGATGAGAAGTTGTAATAGTTTGAAAAGGGGGAAGAAGACTGACAAGTAAGGGACTAGCGGGGATGCTGCTGCTGGTAGTGGTGGTGATGATGATGATAATGTTGATAATAATGACGGTAATTATAGTGCTATAGGTAAGGAGATAGAGGTAGAGAGAGAGAGAGAGAGAGAGAGAGAGAGAGAGAGGAAGATGTTTATATTGAACATGTTATAGCACTCCTTCTCCTAGTCGTCTTTTGATCTCCCCCCCCCTCCCGCTCTTTCCTTCCCTATTATAGCACCAATTGAGGCAGCAACAGGGATGATGAAGCTTCCGGAACGATGCCCAATTCAGAGAAAGGATACCTTGTTGTTATTGTTGTTGTTGTTGTTGTTGTTGTTATCTTCGGTATGTCGAGGAGAATGAGGAATGGGGAATGTTGGAGGAGGAGGAGAATCGTTGTGTTGTCAATTACTACCGGAATTTAGCTTGGGGACTAGCAATCACGTAGTCGTGGCAAAACCACGCAAAGTTGACTGCGACACCGACAGATAGACCGTTCACGGCTGAAGAATCAAACGTCCCCCCCAAACACACATATATGCAAACACACAGAGAGAGAGAGAGAGAGAGAGAGAGAGAGTCATCTAGTTAAGTTCAGTTTTGAAAATATGACGTTCGGCCAATTCTGTGTAGTGTATATGATGTCCTTATTATTCTAATACAAGCTAATCTCATAAATCTATCTTGTGCCATTGCCATTGATAACTCTCTCTCTCTCTCTCTCTCTCCCTCCCTCTATCACCGCATATGGAAGGCTTAGGAAACTTGAGACAGCACAGCACGAAGTTTTTAAGAACCATATCCGCACCTGCATGAAGCCAAAACTCGAGTATGAGAAGTACATTCGACATCACAAGGTATTTTTGTGTAGACATTAGTTTAGGAATCGTTTCGGCGTTTTATTCTTCTTTTTCATCATCATTTTTTTTTCTTTTTTTTCTTCTTCTTCTTCTTCTTCTTCTTCATCATCATCAATGTACTAAAACTCAGCATACCGTCGCTGGTTGGAATTGGTGGCTTTCCCTGAGAGCATAAGAACCAGGAAAACAAGGAGGGTGAGAGGTACAAGGGGTATGTGCGTATTTCATGATTTTTAGAAAAGCGAGCAAACCATGAGTCCCCGTTTTACATATTCCTTAACCACAGGTAGAGGGACATGCAGCCTACGGAGTTAAATATACACCAATAGAGACGGAGGAGGAGGAGGAGGAGGAGGAGGAATCACGTTTATCATCATCATCATTCTGACCCAACTTGTTGTATTCTGCCTCATGGTTGGGATTGCATATTTGAAATAGTTTTCACGACATTTACGTCTTATATGGGCTGGATATTGCTCAGCATTCAGTGATCGAGCATAGGGGGAAAATTCCGTATGATCAAATTTGCAAAGGAATGAAGGATAGAATTCAATTTGTATTTTGTATTTTTGCGTCGTTCCGCTGCCTCTCGTTGTCATGTTGAAACATTGAAGGTAATGAAACTACTACTTGGGTGATGCTTCCCATGCAGCACCAGAACTAAAGGCGCGACCCTGTAGTAAGTGATATTTCAAATAAATGGTAACCTTTTAAATTTTATCTGCGTGGTGTTTTTGAGGAAACTCCCTCATCAGGCATCTAGGCACATATGTGCTGTAATAATAGGTGGTTCACTCCACTTTGCCAGTCCAAACGACAGCCTATAGTCAGAAGATGTGAAGTAGTGAGATAGATGCGAAAAAACCTAACCGAAAGAAAAGGCTAAACCGGAAGGATGAATACAGAATGCTTTTTGCCTCTCCCTATACTAAGAGTGAAGATGACATGTTTTCTCTCGTTAGAAAGCAGCTCGATGTAAGTTAATATTTTAGCATCATGATTTACCCTCACTGATTCAGCCCTCCTAAAGTGCTGATA
This sequence comes from Bigelowiella natans CCMP2755, assembly GCA_000320545.1. Taxonomy (NCBI): domain Eukaryota; phylum Cercozoa; class Chlorarachniophyceae; genus Bigelowiella; species Bigelowiella natans. The sequence goes on along the minus strand of ADNK01000905.1, from coordinate 8,755 downwards.
TTCAAAAGGGACATAAATGAGTAGTCTATCTTCGGAAGTGTCTCGAAAGGTGTAGCTTTTCCATTCCCACTCAGTACCTCAACAACGAGCGCCATCTCAGCCATAGTGTTAGCCATCCACCTGCAACAGTGTATGACGACAACACAAAGAAAGGAACGATCAGTCTCATTTCCCTCGAAATAAAAATTTCGATTGGCGGGGCTAGTTTTCGTTCGTTAACCGCTCACGATTGTTCTGTTCCCCACCGGTTCAACTTCTTTGGTTCGTTGAAGTATACGACATGCACGCCATCTTCATGGACGCTGTAGCAGAGGTCGCGAAGGGTGTACGGTTCGACGCTCGGGTAGTATACCTAACCATCCATCATCTCTCATCGCTTATCCGCATGGGCTGAAGATTAGTGGACCTTAATCTGAGTCGATTCAGGGGTCCGCATGGATCCTGCCCGTGGAGAGGGGAGGGACGACTCAAAGAATAGTGGGATAAGACGAACCTTGCGACAAGCCACTAGTCATGTCGCAGGCGAAATATTGAGGACAAAATAACAAGAAACCCTCCAAAAATTGCTCACCAGCGGGTTTTGAGGCTTCGCGGAAGCGCGGAGAGGAAGGGGAGATTGACAAAATATCTTCTAATAATTACCAGAAATATCTTAAGACTGACAGAGTTGTTTCCTGCTGTTGTTGTTGTTGTTTCTGTTGTTTTTGTCGCTTAATGGGCGTTCTTTCTTTCCCAGCATGTCCGATGTTGTCAGGTTGGATATTTATCAGATTAAGCACGATGGATTTAGCTATTTGTGCTTTTCCCCATCGCTTTTTCCCGATAGAAGATGCAATAATTATTCATTTCTTGGATATATCCGGTATTAAATAAATTCTAAATCTACACATCATCATCTGTGACAGAGTCCCCCGGAACAAAAGAGAGCGAGAGAAAGAGAGAGAGGGGGGGGAGAGAGAGAGAGAGAGTTGCCCCCTGGTTACCATCGGTCAGATCAGGTGCTCAGCTCAATTATTGCAGGATGCCGCAGGGCATGAAGAATGAGCGTCTCTCGCCGGAAAGGCCCATCCGGAAGCACAACGACAGAAAGCCGGGCTCTGCCCGAAAGCACAGCGAGAGGAAGCGGCGGCGAATGCCGATGAGGGAGAGCAGCGGTTCGAGTAGTAATGATGATTATCGCCGTCGTAATCGTGGTTATCCACAGAGCACCCCCAAGCCAAGGCTTATTGTCGTCACCAACCGGTAGCTAGCACGGACAAAATGCCACATGAATGATGGGTGGTAATGAAGTTCAACTTATCCATGAGCTCAAACGTATTTGGTCCAGGCTGCCGGTTTCCGTGATGGCCACTTCTTCTAAGAAGGAAAAGAAAAAGCAAAAGCCTAAGCTAAAGATATCGGACGTACTTACAAAGAAAAAACTGAAGCGGACTTCCCGAACTGATATTACACACACACACACACACACACACACACACATATATGCATATAAAGAATATATATATATATATATATATATATATATATATATATATATATGTGTGTGTGTGTGTGTGTGTGTTTTAATTCGATTCTATGTGTACTTTTTGTGTGTGTAGGGAGGCCTTGTCTCTGCTCTAAAGAATCTCAGGTGTAGACGATAGATATTCTTGTACTTTTTGTGTTCTCTCTTCTTTCGTCTACTTACGGATCGTGGGGGGGAGAGGGTCTTGGACAGGCCAGGCCGCGGTGGAACAGGACGACAACTCGTCCATATTTGATTTAGTCTCAAAATATATTTCCAAGCATTAATCAGCCTTTGTTTGGGGGGCAGAAAGGGAAGGAGGAAGTTAGTCCTTCTTTCATTGTTTTCTCCCCTATTGTTACCCTCCCCCCCCTCTCCCCCAACTCTTGAGAAATGTGGATTCCCCTGCCTGACTCATATCATATTTGATGGTTCTGATGGTGAATTGCTAGCGGTCTCTACGACATGAAATGGATAGGATGGGTGGGGTCCACAGTCGATGACGCCGCGGAGCAGAATTGGATCCGCGCAGAACTTGCGAAGCAAAATTGCCATCCTGTATTCTTATCGGAGGAGGTCGGTTCATTCATCCTACTGTCGTTGTTGTTGTTTTGTGGAAAGTGAAGGAAAATGGAAAATGGCAGGAGATGTAATCTTTTGTGTTGTGTTTTTCTCCTTGCGACGTAGCTACAGGCAGCCTCTATCATATAGCATGACAATAATGACTGTATGCTGCATATATCAGATAGCTGAGGGCTACTACAATGGTTTCTGCAACAACGTTTTATGGTACGAAATACGCGTGTGCGCACACAAACACATACATACACAGTAAGAAAGGGATTTTACTCTATATCCATGATCATCTCCGATAGAGTGTGTGTTTGCTCTCTGTTGTGTGACTTCATCTTCTCTCTCAAAGGCCGTTGTTTCACTACATTCCCGTGCCGATCGAAGGCATAAAGGTGCTGTCAGTGTCTGTTCACAGGATGCGCATGAATATGAAATATATTTATATATATATATATATATATATATATATTTATATATATGAAGAAATATATCGTTATGAATCGTCATCAGCTGGCTGGGAAGCAATGGGTGGCGTATTGCGACGCAAATGTTCTCTTCAGCAAGGTTTGAGTAGTATGTTTGCCACAATCATGTATCGCAGCGCATCATGCGTGTAGCGCTTAGATGCAGCAATGAGTACGGCAGTATGCGTGTGAGCTTGTGAGAAGACAGTTGCGTGTCTTTATTCGTCAGGTCGTCTCGGAGGTGTACAGAGACGGGTAAGTACATTATGATGGTGGTGGTGGTGGTGGTGGTGGTGGTGGTTGTGGTATTCCTCACCTGTCTTAATTTATTGATATACTGTCAGTGATGTCGTATGGATTCACGACTATCATCTGATGCTGCTTCCCTCGGTACATAAATATAATAATAATACTACCCACAAGAAGAAGAAGAAGAAGAAGAAGAAGAAAAAGACGAAGAAGACATTCATTACCAACAACAGTAAAATCTCACTGCTCATAAGGAACATCGATTAGATGTTGATCCTGCTGCATACACGAATGCCTGCTCGTGTCAAATAAGCTGCAAATATCATCGTTGCTCTTTCTGGGACATCGTCGGAGTGTGTTAGTTCATTTCATACGCTCTGCACTCTTCATTAGATTCTTTGTTATGTGCACGACGTATCAACATGCGATTCTCTTGTCCAATTCTTTACTCTGCCTCTCAGAAACTACGTGTGCTTTATCCGAATATACGCATCGGTAGAGAGGCGACCCCAAAATACCCTCTCCCCCCCACCCCACCCTCCTTCATTATTGTCTCTCATTAAACTAGATCGTCAATCTTTAGAGTTTTCAGCCATAGTATGCATGTTTTAATGCACGCGCACATCCCCTCCCCCCTCCCCACGTATTGCTCCTCAGGTTTCTTCTCACATGTGCCTTTCCCCTCCTCGGAGATATACCGGGTGATGATCGATGATACAAAATACGAGTGATGTGAGGATGCCCCGTCCCCCCACACCACACCGTACAAGGAGAAAAGAATTGGTTTTGTTTAAATCTGCTGCACTATATTTGTAATGGCTTGGTAGGTCTTGCCAGTGCGAAAAGAGCTGTTGGAAGGGTAGTAGTAGAATGATGATGACGAATATAACGATGGCATCAGCTATCTTCTTATATCTTCATTTTCGTCGCTTCGATGCATACACACACAAAGCTGTGAGCACACGACGCATACACGCGCAAAGCTTGAGTCCAACACAATCCATCAAGCCCACGCATATAATTGTGCATTACCATTCTTCACTACCTCAGAGTCTTATGCAGCAATCTCGTTGGGTTTCAAACACACGATTACGCGCGCCATTTCATCAGTAAGCAGCCTGAGGAGCCCTTCACCTCATCCTAAGAATTCACCTGTTCTCATCTTTTGATGCATTCCAGTTGTCGATGCCTTGAGCCCCCACCCCCGCTCTTCTCACGAGACATATTGTTGTTGTTGCCGTTATTGTTGTTGTTGTTGTTGTTGTTGTTGTTTCTCGCAGGCACCTGTGTGCGTGCTCTTGGGACTGCAGCTGTACGTTATGCCATCCCTCAAATCTCTCTGTTACTGTGTGTGTATATCCTGTTTTATCCTAGGAAATGTGGAGTGCTGATCTCTTTCCTCGTCGTTTCGTTGTTGTTGTTGTTGTTGTTGTTTGTGTTGGGGGAATGAAGACGGAGAAGGGCGTGAAGCATCGTGGGCGCGTTACGCACGTGCAAGTAAATAGATAAAATATGTAATATATATATATATATATATATATATATATATATGTGTGTGTGTGTGTGTGTGTGTGTGTGTCTAATCGCGCGCGCGCGCGCATGTCTTTAAGGAGAAAAAAAGATTGATATTCATGGTATTTGTTCGCTACAAGCATGAGCTGAGCTCCATCGTCTGCTTTCTTTTTTCCACTCTAGGCATTCCCCATCGGCATCACACCACGGTTAGTTTGTCATGCATAAGCACTGCAAGTTGTACCAACATGTATTATTAGCAGACCTTCTCTTGAATGTCGATGATTTTCGCCCTGCGTCATCACAAGCACGCCTTCAGCAATGAGCAATGGCACTCACAGCAACCACGAGTCTGTCTGTTGTGTCATCATCATCATCATCATCATCATCATCATCATGTTTTGTTGCGAAGAAAATTCTTGGATTGTCTGGAGACAGACTCTGTGAAAGGTAGTTGTTGTAGTAGAAGTGTTCTACACACACACACACACACACACACACACACACACAAGAGGGATAGAGGAGGAAGGGGGGGGGAAGACGTCTGTTTTGTGAAGTCGTATTCTCTCATATTTGGAGTGGACATTGCTCTTTCTCCTGACGAAAAGAATAATGCAATGTGTTGTGATGTTTAATACTTAGCGCGGCTGAAAGAGCTCCAGTCTATGTACAAGGTGCTACTTAGTCTCACCATCCAATTTCAAACTTTGGAAAAAAAAAGAACAAAGAATGTGATGGCGGAGAAGAAGAAGAAGAAGAAGAAGAGGAAGAAGAAAGAAGGACACAATAAACATCCCAATATACCATCCACATACGAGAGCATAACATCAATCAGAGATATTGCCTCTCCCTCCTCATATATGTTTGTTTGTTGGGATTTTAAAAGGGCCAAAAGCTTATTTTGGGAGTGGATCGCTTAGATTACATCAAAGGTAGTAGTACTGGCTGTGTGTGTGTGTATGTATACGTGCAAGTGCTGCTGCCTGTTTGCTGTTGTTTGTTGCGGTAGTAGAGTGTGAAACTAGCAGCGTGTGAGTGGATATACACACACATAATATTTATATATATATATATATATATATATATAATTGTGTGTGTGTATAATATATATTGGTATTTTCTGGTGATCCTTGAATGTATGTCTCTTATACAACAATTATTTGTTGGATATCGTGCGTGAGCACCAACTGATATCACCCCCCTCCCCCCCCCACAAATGCGAATGGGTACGAACATATTCGCAGGAATCCCCTTGAAGTTGAAAGCAATAGAGCGTTTCTTCGAGAGAAATCCTAAGGTTAGCTGTGACTCTCAGAGTGTAGTACCACAAAAAAGAACCACCACCACCACCAGCAGCAGCAGCAGGAGCAGCAGCAGGAGCATAAGGAAGAAAAGGGAGAGAAGAAGAAGAAGAAGAAGAAGAAGAAGAAGAGTGACATAGATGTTGTGTTTCTCATCTTTAATTTTGCGAAATTAGTTTGCTTCCGACAGTTGAAACTTGCTCACCCCCCACCCCCCCCCCTCCTCCTCATCATCATCATCATCATCATTCCCCTTACCCTTACTTCTTCTTTAGTGGATTGGGAAGCTTGTTCTGCTTCAAATCGCAGTTCCCTCTCGCGGAGCGGTGAATGAGTACAAGAAGCTCAGACGACAGGTCGGTTAAACACTGCCCAACGTCGTGGCTTTAAGCGTCGTGTATCATCTATGCCTTCGGCGATGGGAACTGAAAGTCTATACTATGTGTGCTTAGCGTGTGTGGGATTAGTGTGTTTGTGCTTCGTGGTCACCTCTTTGTGAACGACAGACTCACGAGCTCGTGGGCAGAATCAATGGGCGATTTGGATCCTTCGATACTGGTTAGAGAAGAAGAAGAAGAAGAAGAAGAAGAAGAAGAAGGAGAAGGAGCGCCGATGATGATCCTGATGATGATTATATGATGGGGATGGCAAAAAGAGTGGAAATATATATATATATATATATATATATATAATATATTTGTGTTTTTGTATTCACATATGTATATACATGCAGCGCTACTAGTTCTTCTTTTACTTTAATCCCATTATTATTATTATTGTTGTTGTTGTTGTCATTATTCTGACAGATGTATTGTTATTATTGTTATTATTATTATAATAATTCATTATTTTGACCATAGGAGTCCCCATTCACTACCTGGACAAGACGGTGCCTTTTGACCAACTCTGCGCCTTATATCGGTAAAGAAAATGCTATTGTTGTTGTTGCTGCTGCTGCTGCTGATGATGATGATGATGACGATGATGATGATTATAAGTATTAAAACTGGTGATAATGATGAAAGTAGGTTGATGTCGCAGGTATCATCGTCATCATATCGTCGTCATCACATCATCATGATTATTATCTCACACAGAAATAACACATTCCCACTCCTCCTCCTCCTCCTCCTCCTCCTCCTCTTCCTACTACAGATTTGCAGATTCTGTGCTGATTACAAGTGTTCGGGATGGGATGAACCTCGTGGCATATGAGTACTACTCGACAGCAAGAACAACAACAAACAACAACGAGAAGAAGAAGGAGAAGAAATAATAATAATAATACCCATGCATTTATTATATATATATATATATATATATATATATATACTTTGTGTGTGCGTGTGCGTGGCTGTAAATTACAACCAAACAGGTATATCGTCTGTCAGAAGGAAAAGCACGGTAAGAAGCAGCTTCTTATTATTCAGGAAGAACCAACATATATAACACCAATCAGCTTACAGTGTAAATCAAGTACACGTACACACACACACACACACACACACACACACACTCAAGGAAGATTTGATATTGACATTGATGTTGATTTATATGCTGCTATTGCTGTTCTCCCCCCCCCCCCCCCCTCCCCCCTCTCCCTCTCTCAGGAGTCTTGATCTTATCGGAATTCGCTGGTGCAGCACAGAGCTTAGGAGCAGGATGCGTGCAAGTAAGTAGTAGCAGCTTGTGTACTACGAGTGTGAAGAAGGAGGAGGAGAAACGAAGGGTGTTGATGATGACTCGCAGTTTTGAAATGGTTTAAGAGCTCAGTGAATAGGCTCTACCATGTTTACCATAGCCGTGCATCATCATCATCATCATCATCATCATCATTATCATCAATATCACCATGCTTAATCACTGCTACAGGTAAACCCCTGGAATGTCAATGAGTGTGCTCGAGCCATCAAGTATGGTCATCAGTATTGCTGCAATGATGATATACACTGCTGCTGCTGCTGCCTATTACATCATAAACGCAGTTGCAGATATCGCCAATCAAAATAGTATCAACTGATAGTAAAGTATTTAGAAATCGTACGTTTCATCATCGTTGTTCTTCGCCTACACCACTAACGTGCTGTTGTGATGTTGTCATTGTCATTACAATTATTCGTTATTACCGTTCTCTCCTTCGATATCACCACTACTCTACAACATTCCGTCGTTATTAGATACGCTCTGGAGATGTCTGAAAAAGAGAAGAAGCGGTAAGTGGGTTGGGGGGGCACCATTTGATTGATTGGCCACCTGTTGGTTTATTCATTGATATCATCCATCGATGACGGCAGTAGGAATAAGATTTGATGCTCATGTAAACGAAACTATATTGGAAATGCGTCCATTTCCTTCCTCCCTCCCTCCAATCTCTCTCTCTCTCTCTCTCTCTCTCTCTCTCTTGCACACACCCACGCACCCACTTCTGTGGATAATCATCATGCAGATGTGTGTAGCCAATAACTCAACAACAACAACAACAGCTACTACTACTACTACTACTATTACCACTACGATGCAACCCCTCCTGGTGTGTGTGTGTGTGTTGTCCCTCTTATCCTACTCCTCCTCCTCCTTCTCCTCCTCCTCCTCCTTCTCCTCCTCCTCCTCCTCCAGATTCCATGAATACGCTTTCCAGCACGTATACACCCACGACACGAAGGTGCGCATTGCATTTGAGAAAGAGAAAAAGGGGGGGGGGAGGACCAACTACCAATGATAGATCGAGCCCCTCGTAGCCCTCACTTGTATCCCTATCATTGTCCTGTTAATATATATATTATATGTATAATATCTGCTGTATTCGCTCTCGCCCCCCCCCCCCTCTCCTTCCCTCTCCTAAAGGCATGGGCGAACGAATTCATATCTGCATTGTCAGAGGTGGAAGGCTAATTTATCAATGAAAACTGCTCTCTGAAGAACGCAGTCCAAATATTTTAAATATTATATATATATATATATATATATATATATATATAATGTGTGTGTGTGTGTGTGTGTGTGTGTGTGTGTGACAGATCGTTATTGAAGAAAAGAAGAAGACGAAGGATATGATGGGCCGTCGGGACTACTCTCATCACTATTAACCGGAAGAGTGATAATCATAACGAAGAAGAAAAAGAGTCAGAAAAAGGAGAAGGCAACAATATAGG
>ADNK01000906.1:0-44612 GCA_000320545.1 Bigelowiella natans CCMP2755 | reverse complement strand
CCCCCCCCCCCCCTCTCTCTCTCCCCTCCTCCTTCTTGCAGCACCTACTACTAGTAGTATTGCTACTACTACTTCTAGTTACCTCAAGGTGTTTATGCTCACTCTCTACCAGAAGACCAGCGACGTTGATCTCACAGTACTTTGTCACTAATTGTTGTTGCTCATCATTCATTCATTCATTCATTCATTATTACACACCAATTACACATCGGTTGGAATAATACAACGCACGCACACACACACACACAACAGCAACGACAACAACAACAACATCATCATCAGCAGGAACAATTACAAATCGCTGTCGTGTTGTCATTGTTGTTATTGTTATTCACCTCCAACAGTAGACGCCAAGTTGAGATGTGCATCTGCGAAGTCGTCCATAACGAAACTAGTAGTGATGGTGGTTGGATCATTGTCGGCAAAGCAGAAAGGCCAAGGAGAGGAGGAGGAGGAGGATGAAAGAGGAGGGATTGTGAAATGCAGTGATGTGAATGGGTGGGTGTGATATGACTCTTCTGTTCTCACTCGTACTCGGCGACATCAAACATATCGTGATGAGAGTAATGATGATTGTTGTCACAAACTCTTCAAGCAGTCCACCATCATAATAACGACGATGACAACACGTACATATCAGCCACGGAGGCCAGCTTCCTTGCAAACTCCTCGTCGTTTTTCTCGTCCCTAGATGAACATATCATCATCATCATCATCATCATCATCATCATCAATGAAAATTGTGAAACAACATCATAAACGATGGTGACTATCGTGGAGAGGGAATTCATCAACGATTCCTACTATTGCTGGCAGCAACAATATATATGGTATTCGTAGTATTAGTGTTAGTATTAGTAGTAAAAGGATTACATGCATATATAATATATGTATATAATATATATATATATATATATATATATATATATATATATATTTCTAAATTACAGCTCATGATCGTTGAGTCGCACGTTCTCCAGGAGCACAACAGTACCCATCCCCATGGTCTCAACCACCTTCTCGACCTAGAGTAGTAGTAGTAGTAGTAGTAGTAATAGTAGTAGTAGTAGTGTGAGGAGGAGGAGGAGGAGGAGGAGGAGGAGGAGGAGGAGGAGGAGGAGGTACAATGAATGAGAGGGAGAGAATGAGAGAGCACAGAAGTCACATCCACAGATAGAACCCAGTCAAAGACAATCAAACCCCATCTTCTGGAGATGTTTGCGCGCGCGCGTGTGTGTGTGTGTGTGCTATGAGAAAGACCTTTGGCCCCGTGCTTCTGCCACGAAGGTAACGACCTATTGTTATACATGCGTACATCGATTGTCCATCGTTTCTTTTTCTTACACTGCACATATCACCGCTAACCCTCCCCCCCCCTCCCTTCACTCTCTCTCTCTCTCTCTCACTGACCCCCCTCCCTACTATTCTATAATTCTACTCTCTTCGCTAATGGTATAAAAAGTAAGAAATGGCGTGTGTTGGTTGGTTGGGTGTTCTCTGACCTCATTCATGAGTTCCGACATCGCAGATGCGACAGGAGCTAGGGATACCTAAGTTTTCAAATAATTGCAGCGTTGTGATAAGACTGCACACACATAACACACACACACACACACACACACACACACACAGACAGACACACATACAGAGAGAGGAAGAGAGAGAGAGAGAGAGAGAGAGAGAGAGAGAGAGAGATTTTATGCAGCAGCAGCAGCATTATATTAGGTTTAACCCCGTTGGGAGTGACTGTGCTACTACTTACCGGCTGAGGACCGTCTTCTCTCAAGCGCTCAATGTGCCCGATCACAAGCACTTTGGCGCCTCTTTGAGTCTGAAACAACACATTACCGCAAAGTGATAAAGAATCAGCCACAGAATTAGGCGAGGAGGTCTAAGCATAGTCCGTCCGTAACAGCAGCAGCAGCAGCAGCAGGATAATTTCACACAGGATTGATTGACACGCAGTTAGACCATCATAGGGAGTCGTATTTCCTTTCACTAATCAGACTACTTTCACGCCCCCTCCCCCTCCTTACAATTATCACTATGTTATTACCAAGTATCGGATGGTGGGAATGGCGTCTTTAAGCCGTTGGTCAAGCAGCACTTCGTCGTGCATAGGAGCCAGTGGGACGTTTAAGTCCGCACGCACGAGCACCACACGTCCGCTGAGATCTGCCTCGCCCATCCCGGAAAGACACTGTGCGTGGAGCCACAGACGTGATGAGTCATGTGAGCGATGATTATGATATGAGAGAGCGAGCAGGAGGAGGAGGGAGGAGGAAAAGACAGCAGTAGTAATGAGACAGTAACGAGACAAAAACAATACATTCGTCCATTCACTTGTTCTTTCCGCTCGATGAAAAGAATAAAATAGCAAGGGGGGCAAAAGCAAGTTACCCGCCGCTTGTTGCTCTCAGTCTGCTCCAGCTCAAGATCCTTGGTAAGTTCTTCTGCACGCAGCAGGATGCTCTTCGACGTAACATCATCCGTTGAGGAAAAAACTGCCATTGACCTGGCGTTGTCGCCGAGAAGAACTTGCTGCTGCTGCCGCTGCTGCAGTGGGTGCGGCGAAAAGAGGCCAGTATGCCTCTGCCCTCTTAGGGAAGGGGTAGATGAACACATTTTGGCTGCCCCTCCTCGCGGGAGCTGCTGCTGTTGCGCCAATGAGGTTGTAGATACCAGTGCTCGACCAATTCTAAACACATGAATAGTAGAGAGATTTGATTGTTGTAAGACAGAGGGAAAAAATTTTTGCACAGGAAAGGTGGAGGTTGTGGATACTGTTAAGTGGGAAATGGTGCCTGTTCGAATACCAAACAGCGAAATCGTGGTGAAAACGACGTCTTTTGACTTATAGCTGCTAGCGTCGCAACCTGCCAGCATCCGGTGCTTGTGCGAGAAAGAGTAAGGAGACCGCCAAAGCGGAGGATATGAGGAGGGCCAGTCTGCGACGCGATGAAGGGCAAGCTGCCTCGTCTTTCCGTGCTGCGGAGGCGGCGGAGAGAAGCATCTTTCTATCGGCTGGTTGATGAGACTCTCTCTCTCTCTATATCGCTCTCTCTCACTCCACACACTCTGATGCAGAAGAAGGAAGCATAAAATAGAGAAAAATTAGTATCGAGTGTCAGACAATAGCAACGACGACGCTCATCTCCCCAGCCCAAAAAAATCATAATTATTCAAAGAAAGTTGTCCAGTAGCGCTCATCAAGGCAATGCTGAGTGCTTGGCCATAAAATGAGTCCAGCTTCAACAGTGGCACTATGCTAGAATCTTACAGAGGAGTTTGACACATTTGTTATGACTTCATTGAAACCTCAGCCATTGGCTGAAAACAACCCTCGCTGGCCGTTGAAGAGTTCGAAGCAGTCAACAGCCACTACAGAGGGGAGAGAAAGAACTATAACCTAAAAATAAATTTCTACAGGCTGTGCCCAGTTTTTATTTTTGCTCCTTCTTCCCATAAAATGGATTTTCTTCGCTCTGACCGATCCCTTTCCGCCCCCCCCCCTTACCCCACAGAGTACCTTGTAATTCAGATGCCGCAATTCAGATTTTGGAGGAAATTCTTCATATCGAAATAACAAAATCGTCCTACCAATATTACTAGCGACATGATGAGAAAGAGATATACGATGCAAATTAGCTGCGAACTTGCTCCCATTTCTGTAACATTTTCAGGATACTACTTGATATCGATGGTGTGAGCGAAATCTCAAAATGATTACATTTTTATCAAAATAATGCTATGTTTAGCGAAAAAGGGCACAAACGGCATACTTACACCGTCAGGGAGATGAGCTGCTGTGCTGGTCAGAGGCAACAGGGAAATTCGCCGAGTTTTTCTGTCGAAGGAGGAGAATCTTCTGGACAAGATTTTGATGTAGGTTTGACTAAAACTGTCATCATATTCTCCCTGGAAAAACAGAGTGAATAAGATGGGAACCTCAAAAGATAAGAAGTACTTTATTTAGTTCTATCCCGGATGATTTACTGTCCAATTGGAAGATTTCCTTCTTCAGCCGAGACGACTCGAACCCTTTCGCTCAACCCGCTTCATTCAGCAAGAGCCTTCATCGGGAAGGTACCGCGGATGCCCACACCCAACCTTGTAAACAAGCAATTGCTTGGGAAAAAAGGCCGTGCTGCGCTAGATACAACGAAAATGAAGGACCCATATGCGTATCTTCGCAGGTTGCTTGATGCTGGCGATGACTAGCCCCGAGGTTAGAGTGCTTTCACGTGCAAGGAGGACGTCAAAAAGAAGTAGACAAAGGAAAATCTCCAATTTTGGTCGGCAGTTGCGCAAAGAAGCTCACAGGTCCTTTCGAAAACAATCCACTGGGATATGCACATCGTGTCTGGCAGCTCTCAAATGACAACTAACATCCGGAATATTTGCAGGTTTCTTCAAAGGCAGGAGGAGGCGAGACTGCACGATCAGCGAAATGAGTATAAGTTGGAAAGACAGCTGAGACTAAACAACAAGTTTAGGTATAAAATCTTAATTTTGCTTTGAAATGGCCTGAAGACAATTTAACGTATTCTTCTTCTTCTTCTTCTTGTTCTTCTTCTTCTTGTTCTTCTTCTTTAGCAGTCGTGTAAGCAGCAGTAGCAACGACGGCAACCCTTTTGACCCTGATTACGTCTTAGAAGAACACTATAACTATTTTGTGGAGCAACAACAGCCGCAGCCTTCTTTCCGCAGGCCGATCAGAACATTTCAAAGTAGTGTGTGTGTGTGTGTGTGTGTGTGTGTGTGTTATCATTAAGAGTGCTAAAGAATGAAACCTCGTTCTCAGTCAACAAACCTTTGCCAATTGAATCAAATCTTCTATGCTTTCCGGTTGCTCTCTGTAGCCAGAAACATATGAATACTCGGTTTCTCCGTAATGGATTGAACTTAAACACAACACGAGTTTCGCTTTTTGCGTGTTTTGAAAATGTTAGTTGCATTAATATTACCTAGGCCATCACCATTGTTATATAATCGTCACGATAATCAATCAAATCATTATTATTCCTTTTTTTTAAAAATCCTTATCTCAGAGACATCATTAACGCTCGCACAAGAAGTAGTGCAATCAAATTCGTCGTCGTCGTCGTCGTTGCCTCCTTCCCTGGCTACCTGCAGCGTCTCAGAAGTGATAGATCTGACAACCGATGACTCAGCGAAGCACAACGTTCATGATGATGAAAATGATGACAGCATTCGTATCCGCCATGGGTTGCGTAACCATGATCGTGACCCTCGCCGCCGCCGTCATCATCATCCTCGTCATCATCACGATCGCACTCGTCGTGCGCATAGTCATAATGAACCCAGCAGCAAGAGACGCCGTGACAGTAGCAACATAGAAGGAACTCGACGGCGACGGCGACGAGAAGAAGAACTACACTTGGGAGAAACACGGCGACGGAGAAGGATCAGCGGTAGAATTAACCAGCAGAGTGGCAACAAAAAGACTCAATCATTGCCGCATACCAGCACCCACAGCATGAAAGTATTTAGATTCTAATAGTGCCGCGAGATGTTCGTACGTCGGAGTCCAACATGCACTCTCACACATACGTTGATGCCTTGCTAGCTTGGCGCACGGGTCGCTGCGAGCAAGGTGCGAATGTCGCGCGCGTGCAAGCATGCAGAGCAGCTGGGACGCTATAACGCATGTTATGACATGCTATGGCTCTATCACTGCTACTCACACATAATTTCACCGGCTAGTATTCAATGTGCCATCTGCTGTTGCGTCCAAATTTATTAAGATGTGCGCAATTTATAGCCTTTATGATGATCTAGATAGTGAGCAGTGCTGTGCACGCCATTGGTGAGGCATGGATATATTAATGTAGCACGACGGTTAGTTGCTTAGTAAGCCTACATGCAACCTCGAACAGCATGTGTGGCATGATGTGTGACACCGACACCACTTATTGTGGAACTGTTCCGTCTTCATCGTACTTTTGTAAGATGTCAAACGCCTTCCCTGAAAGAACATCAGCAGCAGATTTAGAACACAATACTACTGAGCGCATCATGGGCAAAAAATACTATAATCACACAATATTGTTCAATCATTTTCGATCGAAATCCTTCTACTTTACACTGTACCCTTCGTCGAGGAAAGTCAATATTCTTGGACAAATCAAAAAGAAATAAATTGATATAGAATGTTAATATGCTATCTTCAATACCAAGATATTCCTGCATTTTGTTCTCGGGGATAAGCTCGAAACTCGCTTTCCTGTTTTTGTGCTTTTCCTTCTTCTTAAATCGCAGGTCCTAAGATAAGATTTCCGCCAAATTGACCGGATTAATTCGCTTACGATTCCTTCATATTCTCAACAACGCCGATTTTTATTAGTTTTGCAACGTGACTTTAAGGACGCGCGAGTCGTGTCGCAGGAAATTGCGAATCAGAGGCGGTTCATCGAAGCCAAGCGTGGCTCAAATTTAGCAGGTAAGGAAAACACTATTTCTCATTCTAAGGGAATATGTATTCTCTTAATTCGTGAAATAGTAGCAGGGGCAAACGTAGCATAAGTAAGGGAAAAAAGGAAAACGTAGGAATCGGTGTAAGCTGTTTGATTGTGTGGAGGGCTCAAGGAGATGCTGTTCTGTCTCCTTCCCTTCTACCTGCGACGAAGACAAAGACGACGCTTTCTTATCGTCTGGCAATGTGCCGGCCACAGTCTTTGCTGTTTTCCCCTCCACAATCCCCGTCCAGTCACACATACGCTTCATCTACACACAAAAACATATAGAAATATCAAATCATGTGATGATGTAGGAGCTCCGCCTTAACAACATATGATTTTAGTGTTTAGTGTAACGGGAATTATACCGCTTTATGCGGCTCTTTTTTCCATTCGGAAAACCGCAGGAGCATCTTGCCACTGGCATCACTGCTTTGCTTGCCTGCACATGAATGAAGACAAAAGTGGGGGGGCGGGGAAGATGACGAGAGTTAAAAAAATGCACACGCAAATATATTATCCCCCTTCTCTCCCCTTTGCGCTGAAGCTATCAACCGAAGCAAATGGTATAAGAAGACACATAAACAACACTCTACCAGATGCTGCTGATGCTGCTGTAACCTCCATAGCCAAACGACGTAGCAACGGCACACTATAAACCCTGAAGGTGGTGTTTGTGGTTATTTAGCGCCGACGAAAGCACCACGGTAATCATTTACGTGAGGCAAGTACTATTACTATCACAACTTTCCTCCTCCTCCTCTTCTTGGCGTATACACGCAACTCTCCTTCTTTCACAGCCACAGCATTGGTTTTTTTTTCTCTCGTATCTCCCCCCACTTATATCTTAATACTTGAAAAGCGACATGAATCTGTCACGGAACACTTTGTCGTCTGGGGGGACCGAGGTTATCGCACTGATGAAGTCGATGTAGGACGGAAGAGTCGATGACGGGTTGCGGATGCATAAGACCTGTCGTAGCATCGCCAGCAGCATCAATCAATGCAGAGGGAGAGGAACGACAACAAAGGATAGAGACAGAGAGAGAGAGAGAGAGAGAGAGAGAGAGAGAGAGAGAGAGAAGGGCGGAGGGTAATGCACCTACCAGCTTCGCCTTTGGAAAATTTCTCCGAAGCGCATCCATATGCAAAGTGAACAGCAGCGGTTTTCCAACATATACCATCTTCGTCTTCTCACGCCTGGGGGATTGAGCGACCCTGAAGGAGGGGGCGAGGGAGAATAATGGCTAGGTTCATAGTGAGCATTGTAAAAAGTGATAAATGAATAACTATGTTCAAAAGTGATCAACCTCCCCCTCCCCCGCCCCCCGCCCCCGCCCATCCTTCTCTCCTAGTCTGAACGACGTCACGTACATCCTCATCATCATCTCCTTCATTTGCTTGAAGTAAATGACTCTCCTCATGCAGTCTTTAACAAAATCGAAATGCCAGTCTTCCACTGCGATGCTCTTGCAAGAGGAAAAGGAAGGAGCAGCAACAAATCACGAACGACACATGACGACGCACCAACCATCCCGCACTTAAACAACAACACCCAAATGACGTTACTCCCCATCCAACCTAGCCACTCTAAAAAACTTAGATGATTCTATGTAGTTGTTGCGACTGTGGATGGGTAGCAGCAGCAGCAGTAGTAAGTAGTAGTGGTAGTGGTAGTAGTAGTAGTATTATTGAAGGTACCGCCTCAAGAATCTTTTCATCCTGGGAAAGCGAGGGAAACATAACGGAAGGCAAGGCCTCCCCGAAAAACTACCACATACAATCACCACAGAGCGTAAGATTCTCAGCGATCTGCTGACTTTGATCTCTATAGGCTGTTCATAATACATGGTGCAGTAGCCATAAATGCTCTTCCAACGGCTCGTTCAATCCTACCCTGTGGAGGAATATGATGATGACGATGACGATGACGATGACGATGATGATAATGATGATGATAATATGAGAAAGGTCTCCTGCCAATATTATTACTACTATTTTCTTTCAACTCTATTTCTCCCACTGAGCTCTTCTCTACCTGTGGTTAGGCGTGTCGAACAACTTCATCACGATGAAATTGATTATGATAGCTGAAGGCGCCAACAAAACCTGGTCGATGACATTTGTCTCTCTCTCTCTCTCTCTCTCTCTCTCTCTCTCTCTCTCTCTTTCAATATTATACATAAAATAGAATTTCATTTCTCTCTCTCTCTCTCTCACACACACACACAGAGAGAGAGAGAGAGAGAGAGAGAGAGAGGGAGAGAGAGAGAGAGATTGTTCTCTTGCACAGTACTACAATCTTCATTATCATCATCATATTTATGACACTTTTTGTTATTTCTGCATTCCGACAGCACTTACTTTGAGTATCAATGAAGGACAGATACAATCGAAGTTTGTGCTTTCAATGACGTTGTCCCCCTCGGAGAGAGCTGTTTGTATCTGTGGAACAATGCCTTATAAGCGACAATGAAACCCGACCATGAATTATGTAACAGCGGCTATGGTGACAAGGATGACGGTGATGATATTGAGGAGCTGCTTACACTAGTTGTCCCACTTCTCTGGTGTCCTATCACGAATACAACCTGACGAATTAGAAAGAACATCTTCTTCTTTTCCCATTCATTCATCGTAATTTACGGTCTTCTCAAGCTGGAACTAAAAGTACGGATTTGCTGTGTCAGCATTATTACATTATCATCCAGGGAAATCTTGGCAATGCCAGGAAATATCCAGCCCTCTACTGTCATTAAGATCCTGAAGCGAAACAGCGGGTGGAGGGGGAGAGATTTATCATAATAATGGTAGAAATGTCTGGAGGGGGGATGCAATCAACTAACCGATTTATAAAGCAGATGCTGGAAAGCAGGAAGAACCCCAGAATCGAGCCGTACTGAAAAACAAGGGCGCGTTGCGCCAGAAAGATTGCGCGGAGACGGACTGAGGAAGGCGAAGAATATATGGGAAGCGAGACGAAGAAGGACTATGTCCCCTTTGGGGGGTGGGGGCGCATCTGATAAATAAATACCCTGTTCTGGGCGACCAAGGCGGTCACGACGCGTGTCCACATCCTCTTGGCGGGGGGGGCCGGAAGGAGTGTAGCTTGGAGCTTGAGACTCCACAGCGACGTAGAGCACTGTAGATCCCAACAAATCGACCCGAAAAATCCTAAAAAATCAAAAATATCCAACTCTTTTCCTTGTCGCAGTTCCGTAAACGCAGTGTTTTTTCTGCAAGTCACTGGGAGCTCCGGCAATGTCAACTAAGAGAGGGCAATCCCTGGTATTATTGTTGTTATTGCCCCAATCCGAATCTGCACACCCTGGCGTGTCTTCGGGCATTTCTTCGTCGGAATGGATTTTCCCCTTGTCGCAGGCGAAAATCGCAGGGTCGGACCAGCAGCTTTAAGGGAGCACTAGCAATAAAAGCATAAGAGAAAGAGAGAGATCATCTGCCCTGACGATGACACTACAATGCTGACAGCAGGGGGTGGAACGAAACGCTGAGGAGAGGCGGAGCCGCGAGAGGGCTCACCGGTTCGGATGGCGTCGAGAGCGATGGCCGCAACCTGCCTTTTCATCTGCATTATGCTCACGGTGAGTGTCACACATCGATGTGAGTTTACGTCTCAGAGCAAATCTCTTTCCTTCAACTCGTGTCGCTTTTGGTGGCGAAGCTGGGCATAGCTGACGTGTTGTGTTGCATTTTTGGGGAATGCGGGGGTATCTTTTGCTACTATACAGTGGCTGCAGCCAGGTGTGAGCAGCACCGATCTTCCCCTCGAGGTAAGTAGCAGATGTAATGGTTTTGTTAGATATGTAATGTCATCGTCGAACACGTCCGAACCTCTTGAGCGAATGTCACCCTTCACAGACCCTCTTACTCATCTTTTATAAAGAAAGACCTGAAGCACCGCATGCGTATGAATATACAGAAATATGGATATGACGTAATGATGTAATAACAACGACTTTCTTTCCTCCCGCTTCGTGTTTTAGGGCGACACACCATTCATGAATCTTGCAAGGATGATATCGGGGAGAGCAGCTCATGCTGCGACTTTAGAGTCGGCCGTCACCACAGCATCTCCTGCAGCGATCGCCGCTCAACGTCTCGCTTCTTCGACGACGATGAGCTCGAGTCCTCCCAACAGCCCTTCTCACCAGCACCCAATACAGCAACATCTTCGCAATTGGAAAGACACTGCAGGTGGTAGCATAGTAACACCATACCACATTAAAAAAATAAAGCTATGAGGTATGAAAAGAACGGCGGGTGGGAGATGAAATCCGCTCGACGTATGTGTGGCGTATCGGAAGCAACCCTACGAATTGTTATACTTTTCCATCTATTTGGGGGGGGGGGCGGAGAGAGAGAAAGAGTGAGAGAGAGAGAGATAAAGCTTTGCTCTTCGGAAAACAACATTTCACAAATTCGAATCGTTATCATGAACGCCAGTAGGAATTGTTTATTCTTAGCTCCTCCTCCCCTGTCTTCTCATATGAAAGGACGCGAGTTTAGTAAAGCGAAACGCGTGGGGGAGGTCTTTCGGCGAGCAGCTACCATCTACTGCAGCTATAAGGCTAATACGGTGAGTAGTGCGTGTGTGTGCATGTACGTGGTTGTGCGGGGAGAGGGCGGAAACATCGTTGATGAGGACACACGATTTAGAGAAAGAGAAGGGAAGGCAGTAGACTCTGGCAAAATATAAAGCGCGCAGAGAGAGAGAGAGTAGCCACCATCGTCATCATTATTGCCAACCGAAACCAACTAACAGTTATAACTCATCATCATGATCATCTTCCTTGAGTAGATAGCGGTATCCCTCAAGTGCAAAGGGGACCTCACAAAGAGGAAGGAGCTCATGGGCAAACTACATGACCTCAATTCCGATCGTATGGCGGCGGCTGCTGCTGCCACACCGTAGACATACCCTTCTTGTCGTGCCAGCCATAGATTGTGTTACATATGTCTCTACTCGCACACACACACACACACACACACACACACACACATACACACACAAATACAACATCGTAGTTCACCGTCTTTTATCACTATCATCAATATCATCATCAGCATCATCATCATCATCATCATTACAGGGATGCTGAGCTTATGCCTCGACATGCGTGGGTTCTTTGTGAAGGTAAAGTAGTGCCCGCTTGTTCTGGCCATTCGATGCGATGACGAAATACGCAATTCTTTGCTCCTCGTACCCTCGTTCTTTCTTCCTCTTGCTTGCCTTAACCTCTTCATGTTTATCATCCTAGTGACTGAGCGTACGTGCGTGCGCGCGCGCGCGCGTGTGTGTGTGTGTGTGTGTGTGTGTGTGAGTAGGCAGGCCAGTTCCTCTCGACAAGGAAGGTGAGTACTTTGGTCTCTGTAATGTAGTATACAACAGCGACTGGCGCCATATCGTATCGATTAACCACTGTTCGGATGCTGTGCTAATCGGAATTTGGCTGCTGCGCGCGCGCGCGCGCGCGTGTGTGTGTGTAGGACTTTATGCCTCAGATCTACTGCAGGAAGCTTGGCGTGCTGTGCGACGATGTTCCCGCTATCACAGCAAAGGATATCGAGTAGGAGGAAGAGAGATTTCTGAATGATGAGCAGTAAACGTTGCAATTGATTCTCTATACACGCCGCTAGTATCTCTACTATGAAGAGAATTATCCATATCTCCAATAGTAGCGATGGATTCCCTCGTTCAATGCTCTGACGAGAGAACAGCATGCCTAGTTTGCCGTACACTGAAAGACTTTGTACTCATTTCTTCGAGGTAACGATTTACTTACTTCTCAGGAGTCTTCTGAATCGAGAGCTGGGCCTTTGCTTCCAGGGTGACAGCAAGCCCGCTTCAAGTTCTGGATTGATTCAACGGGGGGACAAGGCGTGGCAGGACGTGTTTACCGATATCGACTTTGAGCGTCCGCTGGGATCTGCTTCTATTGCACAGGTAGAGATTGGTGATATGATGCTGATGGAAGTTTTCTCTAGTTTTCGCTCCTAAATAGAACCCCCCCCTCCTCCTGGAATAAATTCTATTCTAAAGGTCCACTCAGGTCGGCTGCACGACGGCACACCTGTGGCGATTAAGCTGCAGGTTGATGATATACGGAGTCATGAACATTTCCTAAAACACCAGCTCCGCACGAATTGAAATAAAGCGAATAATACTTCCTCGACAGTGGATTTGCTTTCCCCTCAATACCTACTTATTCTCGTCAATCGCCATCCTCCTTTAGAACCCGGAGGCGGAGGAGCTCATGCAGCTGGATTTAGGTACTAGATCTATGGAAAACTCTTAACACACACACAACACGTGTGTGTGTGTGTGTGCGTGCGTGTTCTTATTGAGAAGTGATAGTTACTAGTAGTTCAGTTTCTTTAGTTGTGTTACGTCCTCGTTATGATTCTCTCTGCGATCTTCTACATTTCACCCCCCTCCCCCCTCCTCTTCCTCATCCTTCTCTCATCAATACCTGGGTATATATCGTCAGAATGTCTTAAAATCATCTCGGCCTTCCTTAGCAAAACAGGTGCAATTAAATCGATACCTCTTCGCCCCCCTCCCTCAGATCTATATGTGTGAGTGAGTGAGTGAGTGTGTTTGTCTGCATCCGCTGTTTTTTATAAAACGAATAATGATTATCATCCCTTTAACTCGTTGCAGGCGAAGTCAAATTTGACTTGTCTACAGCAGTGGTGGAGCTGAAGGTGTGCGAATAACAAAGACAAGGGATATGGTTATTATCGGATGGAAGAAGAAGGAGGAGGAGGAGGAGGAGGAAGAGGAATACAATGGCTAAAACAATAAGACTTCCTAACTATTATCTGTTGTTACTCTCACAGAAGCAGATTCTCGAGGAGTTAGACTTTCGCAAAGAGGCAAGAACTATGGTCGTCCATGCGCAATAGCAGTAAACATCGAAGAGCATCCACCTCCATATGAGTGTGTGTGTGTGTGTGTGTGTGTGTGTATGTGTGTATGCGTGTGTATATCTTTGATGAGCCTCATCCTTCCATTCGTTCACCCCGACAGAGTGAGGCTGCGGAAAGGCTGTCCGGCAGGGCTAAAAACGTGCAAATACCGACTCCTATTTCAGGGTAGAATTCGAGGCGCTCCTGATAGCAATTTCGCTTATTGTATGCCTCTTTCTGCGTCTTCCTCCTCTCCTTCTCCCTCTTCTTCCACTCCTCCTCCCTCGTCTCTTCTTCTTATATCACGACCAGGATGGTAACCAAACGAATGGTGACGATGACGATGCTTGAAGGGCTGCCCCTCAGTTCTCTTGCAAGCAAAAACAATAACGAGGACAAGAAGCTTCGCTACCAACAATTATCATCATCACCACCAGGGCTCTCCTCCTCCTCCTCCTCTTCTTCTTCTTCTTCTTCTTCTTCTTCGTCTTCCTCATCTTCTCCATCCTCCACTTCTAGTCCTCCTGATCATATCACACCAGCCACCCTCGAATCTCACGATCCATTGCAGCAGCAAAAAGCACCATCCGCTGTTGAAGCAGATGGTACAAGGACCAACAACGATGATGACAATGAGATCTATAGCACCATCACCACCACCACCACCAGCAGCAGCAGCAGCAGCAATTCCCTAAGACTAAGGGCTGGGAGGGAGATCGTCGACAGAATGGCCCAGTACGAATCAGAACTCTGCCCCTTGCATTGGAAGAAAACATATTGAAACTCGCAGAAGTTGCACCGACGATTCCTTGCCCGGGCACTGAGCGACCGCCACGCTCGGGGCAAAGCATCGTCGGGCTCTTCTCAGTGGAGGGCTGATTAATAATGCCGTGATGGTGACTGCGGGGAGGCGGTGGCGTTGTGTTGGGATGAGAATTTTGGTTGAATTGGTAGCTGCTGCTCAAGACTTGCCATTTCCTTCTTTTTCATCTGTGGGTGTGAGTAGTAATCGATTTCATCGCTCATTTATGTTCTTACTGCTGGTATATACACCCATCCCTTGCCGCTGCTCGTCGCGTACAATATGTATATAAATATATATATATATATATATATATATATATATAATATGTGCAGGTTGTGGGGCATGATGGTGATGGAAGATGGTTTCTTCCATGCTGACCCTCACCCAGGAAACATCCTCATCATACCCAATGTACTACTAATTACTTTCCCCCAATATAGCATGCATGATGCTGATGTGCGGTGTCCAATTGTGTTGTCAATGGTAGATTGTTTACATTCGCTAGATATTATAGTCTCCTCAATCACTAGCTTTTCGTTATGTTGTGACGTCCTCTCTTTGACCTTCTGAACCTTAAGCAGTGGTGAGCAATGCCGATGATGGTGAGGGTGGGTGTTGATGACGACGACGACGACGACGACGATGATGATGATGATGAAATGGTAACTATACAGAAATACAGCGGTTGGTTGCAATTTCTCAACTGGGTTCCGTTTGTCCCCCCCGGAAGCTTCGATCTTGGGGTGATTGACTGGGGGCAGGTGAAAAGGTAAAGCATTATGTAAGACGTAACACGTGTTGTATTACTGTCGTTCACGCTGTTCGATCCGCCATCAACATCTACATTTGATGTAAACGCAGGATTGACGATGACTTCCGTCATAAACTTGGGCGACTTTTCGTCAGCATCGCTCGCACAAAAGGTAGGTGCTCTCTTGTGACTACGAAGCTTGGCTGGGCACCCTCCCCCCCCCGTACATATGATTTGCATCATGCAGCTACATACGTGACGTTCCAAGTGAAAGCAACCGGAAATTGTGGTTTCTATGCGTTACGCCAACATGCAAATGTTGTTATAGGTGAGGGGGCGGAGATAGCAGCAGATTTCCACAACCTTGGAATACGGGTGAGAGTGGCAGCATGTTTACACGATGAGATGTGTGCCTCTCCCTTCATTTTGTGCATCCTCTATCTCTTCTTCTGAACGTTCTCCGAAAGCAGCAGCAGCAGCAGCAGCAGCAGCAGCAGCAGCAGCACTATGATCAACAAGAAGTCAGTGGTTTGATAACATATTAGGTTGAGAATGCCTCGGATACAGCCACGGTGATCGTGCTTGCACGGACCATGTTCGATACGAAGAAGGTGGTGTATGTGATGATACCGTGTACTGTGCTAAACACATACAACACAGCATCATCATCATCATCATTATCATCATCATCATTATCGTTATCATCGCGAGCTTATTTTGTCACACACGTTGATTCGGATGTGTGCAGTATGAAGGCGACGAGATGAATCTGTTCAATCCTAATTGCACCCTCCACCACAATGCTGTGGAAAGCCTGCCAAAGAATCTTTTTCTCGTCCTCAGGACGGTACAGGTTTGTGTTATTTAACGTCGCAATGGCTTCAGTTTATGCTAATACCACCGGCACAACTAGACAAGCACGCACACGGCTAACCGACAACATGGAGTTGGTGTTTAGTCGTCATTTTTGACTATGTTTCTGCTGTGTGTGTACTTCGTCCAGATAATACGGGGGCTGGCATTCACTCTTGGCATCCACGACTACAGCCTCGCTGAGAAATGGGGCGCTCGTTATTCAGACACTCTACTACCTACGGATAGAACCCGCGACTGCGGGAAGGGGAAGGGTAGCGGCATGCCGCTTACAGCCAGCTCTGAATTGTATTCGTCTAGATCGTCATTGGAACATGGGGCTACGTCTTCTGCACCTGCTCGCTCTGACATTTCTTATGAGATCAAGAACTGAGTTACAGCTACCGATTCTCGCTGCAATGCCTAGAGATGAATGCATCGTAAACACTATGTTATGCATTCAGTATAGCATTGCTGTCATACCGTTATGTAAATTAAACGCTATCTAGCTATTACACATTATTTAGATTATTCCATCATCGCGTGTACCGAGGGTATATGCATACGCGAGAGGCATCACTATTGCACTACCATGTTTAGATGTCTAAGCAATATGAATAAGAGTAAGTGTGTGTTGATTGCACGCATAGCTAGATAGGCCGTGCCACCATTCTCAAGCTAAATAGACGATGCTTATCGTCAATGATTATAATGGATAAAACAGCGTAGCGTGGCGCACAATTTTGGTGCTATAAAAACTAATAATGAAGTACAATTTTAAGGCGCTTGCTAGCTACACTTGTACCAGCACCGAGACACGATATTTTTTGGTGCATGTCAGCCGCAGGGCAAATAATAATTTCCACGTTAGCGCCATGCAGTTCAACAATCAGACCCGGTCCACGTGCATTATGTAATTAATGAAGGTATAACTTTGATATAAGATTATGTATGTATATATATATATATATATATATATATAACAAGTAATGTGATGAAAGCAGCGACAGAAAAACTACAAACCTATAATTTTCATTATTCGACGCACTATTCAATACATCTTACTCTATTCTAGTGCATATTGTTAGGTGTCGCAAAGTATTCTGTGCTCATTCACGTAAACGATTACATCGGAGGACATGGCCCACTGAAAATATCCTGTATGGAACTACGAGTGAGGTAGATTCCATCGATGGTAGGGCAGGGTAGCATCCTTTTGCTGCATCAGTAGCAGTAGCAGCAGCGCCGAAGCCACACCACTATCTATATAAAGTTCCTCCCTGAGCATTGAATAAAACATAATCATTATTGCTATTATCATGATAGTGTTGTGGTGAACGGAGGATGTAATCCATCGTTTTCTTTAGACTTCTGGCGTTTGTTGTAGTCATCAATCAACAGTATCACGAAGTACGTGATTCCTTCCGTTATTAATTCGTATTCATGATTAATATTCGTCCATGCTGCGTTCTTTGCACCACCTACCGCCTCTAAGTTTGTATGTTGTTTGGCCACGCTGTTGTTGTTGTTGTTGTAGTAGTTGTTGTAGTAGTTGTTGTTGTGTACTATGATTCTCACCAAACTGCCAGGTGAGAGGTTCGTGCACTTTTGAAAGCCGGATTACAATCTCCTGTATGATCAAAGTAACAGCAGCGCAGTAGAAAGCAGCAGCCAAAGCGGCAAGAGAGCAGTAACCATTATAGCAATTATCAGTATTACTATCATCTTCGCAATGATTATCGTACATGATTGTCTCGGTCATAGTAGGCCGAAGCCACGTCGTCCACTTCCTTCCTTTGAATTGGGATCGTCATTGAGTACACGTGCTGCCCGCTGCTTCCGGTGCCTGATAGCCAGAAATGTCGTCGTCATTGTTTGAGTAATGAGGAGGACACACGAACCGTTGGGAAGAATCTTCGAGATGGTTTTAGGAATATTGAATCATAGAAAAACAACGCAGATGATGATGATGATTTTGGCCTGTATCTCACGACATAAACCATCTGCGTGAAGTTCGCTGCAACGGCTTGTCTACTAATAGATGGTACTATCTATCTATCACCCTGAATGACGAGATTGTTCTTGTGCTGATACACTGCTGCATTCTTCACATCAGAGGGCACCTTCGACACGGTCATGGTGACATGTCGTCTTGTCTCCTTTGTGGCCAAGTTAGGCATCGTCATCATCGGTTTCTGCCCTTTGGAAGGAGGAAAAGAACTGGAGCTGCTCCTTCTATGTCCCTATCATAGAAACGAAGAAGAAGAAGAAGAAGAAAGAGAAGAAAAAAGAGGCATTGACGATAAGATACACGCATGATGCTAATATAGGAAGCAGCAGTAGCACGTAGTAGTACAAGTGGGGATGGGAGCATTGAAGCAGAGAAGTGATTGATCTCATAAATTCTGAAGTAAATGCTTTGCTTATTTTTAAGTCCACACCTTAGATCTCTGCTCATCCTCCTCCTCCTCTTCCTCCTCCTCGTCTCCAGTTTCGTCATCGCCGGTGTAATCTTCATCTGAGGAGTAAGGAGGCAATATATATTCCGCGTACACACACACACACACACACACACACACACACACAAATAGAGATAGAGGGGGGAGGACGGACATACATATGTAAGCATATTTGTAAATAACATGTGCTGATCACACACAGGAGCACCCCTACGCAAGCACCTTACCAACGTATCCATAGGTTCATCATAGCATGATTTATTTTGTTTATTTGTGTGTGTGTGTTTGTGTGTATGGGATGGATGCCGAGTTTGCGCTTTATTACCATCAGAATCTTCATAGTCGCCCTCTTCATCGTCATCGCCGCTTATCTCATCATCATCATCATCATCCGCCCCCTGTGAGAGTAGTAATTTGTTCCCGTAAAACACAATTATTTTGAGGTGTGCGTATCTATGTGTGTATTGTGTGTTCGAACGAAAATGAGCTATATTTCCTCCCCGTTGCACCTGTTCATCCTCATCTTCGTCATCCTCTTCCGATCCATCTTGGGATTCATCTTCATCTTCATTTTCATCATAATCTTGGTCCTAATCATGAAGCAGCAACTGGGTTATTGTGTCCGAAGGACAATACGTGCGATGCAAGTGTGCACCAAGAGAAACTACCATGGCATCCTTCGCACCATCTCCATTCCTCTGTCCTCTCTTTCATCGTCATACAACAGATTCAAAATCCCGCAAAATACCTCTTCGTCGTCATCATCGTCCTCCTCCTTGTCAGTGTCCTCGTTATCCAGGAAATCTTCTTCATCATCCTCTTCTTCCTCCCTCCTTCCCTTGGTAGACCTCAGAGCGTTGACATTCTTACGTCGCTTATGTTCCGCGGCAGCACGCCTGCAACGAGGCCGTGCAACAAATGTATAAATAATGACATTAGATAACAATCGAGTAGGAGGGGGGGGTTGATGCGAAAATACACTAAATCGACAAGAGAAATGCACATATGGTCACCCCCACTCATTTGTTCATCATCATATTCTAACAACTATCTTCCTCTTTTCTTACTGGATCATAGAGCTGAGCCATGACGCGACTGCATCCTCTTTGTCTCCACCGAGGTGGCTGCTGCTGCTGCTGCTGCTGCTGCTGCTGCTACGTGGTTTTAACTGCTGCTTTTGCTGTGGCTGATTACGATGATGATGGCGGTGCTGCGGCTGCTTTACCTTGGATAGTAACTGAGGGTTCTCTGCCAGAAATTTGGTGAATTTCTTACCAGATATCTTCGATTTATCGCCCCCGAGCGCCGATGCAATCATCTCATCCAAGGATGGAGGAGGAGTCGTTTGCTTCGGTTCTTTCTTAGGGAAAGGAGGGGGGGATTGTGCGGATGATCTTCCAGGAAACAGTGCACGCTCCTTTTCTTGATGGTGCTGGTGCTTTTTGAGGAATATATGCTCTGCCGGGCATCGCTTATCCACGTCACCATCATCAAAATTAATGTGGTATGTGCCGTCCTATTTGAAGGACACCAAACAATTAGTTTCTAATGTAACGTGTGTGTATATGTGTGTTTGTGTGTGTGTGTGTGTGTGTGCGTGCACTCGTGCGCCTTTTGTGTTACGCTCTGCACGTTCATATATATATATATATATATATATATATATATATATATATATATAATGTTTCTGTACTGATAAAATAAAGTGTTCCTTCTACCTTATTGCTCTTTTTTATCACACCAGGGTATCTACGAGCATAAGAACAAGACAATAACCATAATTACGCACGACTGGGGGTAAAAACCTTGACTGTTCGTAGGAAGAAACTAATACACTAACTACATTCGCACAAGTAAATCACTTCCGAATCATTTTTTGGATCCTCCTTTTCCTTTTTCTCTTTCTACAACTAATGACATCTAATACAATCTTTTACTTTTTCCTCGGGAAGCCCATCCAATATGCCTTGACTCGGTCGCCGGCGGAAAACAATGCCTTTTTCGAGGCTCTGGCGGCGGTTACATCAGCAGCAGGTTTGTAGGTGTCTCTTTCCTTTCGGAGATAAGATTGGAGAGGCGCAGCAGAGGACGAGACAGCACTCTCCCCAGCAGCAGCTGCAGCAGCTGCAGCACTCTCCCCAGCAGCAGCTGCTGCAGTTTGATCTTTTTCTACGGTGCTGAGCTTCGATTCTAGCTCTTTCAAAAACTCCTCCAAGTGTTCTGGATCGATCTCCTAGACGGGATATTAGAATTTTGATGATGAGCACGAAGGGACGATAATTCGTAAGAGAAGAGTCGCGAATTAGGTGGGCTACATAAACTTTTTGCTTAATGAAAGCACGTAAGAAATTAAGGGTGAATCAAAGGGGCCTGTTGACAATGTAGCAAAAGGGATCGAAACTGTCCAACACCACAAAGTAAGGAAACATACAAATTCTGCCTCAGCTACGGCGTTTGGATCTCCAGCAGGCTTTGGTGTTGGCGCAGACGTAGGGGTCGGTGTCTTTTTCATGTTGCGCTCAACAGGGCGAAATTCAACTCCGTTATACATTAGGCGTTCCTCTCCATCAACAAACTGATTAAATATGAATGAGGATGAAACTCAGTTCCATAAATATTGTCTTTTTCCTCGAAGGCAAATTCCAAGGTGCATTCAAAGATCACACATGTGATGACCAAGGGTAGACCTTTCTCGTGACAACGCCGCGATGAAGCATTGGCTTGACAGATTCCCAGCGTAGTGCAATGCTCATTACAACAATTGCGAGGCCGAGAATTGCCGCGGCCGAAAGAACTTTGGAGCGGCATCGGTGACGGAAGGTAGACGGGTTGTTTCGCTCCGTTGAATGCTGCAATTGCGATGTACACAGCAATTATCAATAAATCGTCACCGCAGGGATATAACAGCGAAGGTGGACGTTGTGGGGAAACAAGGATGAAAAGATTGGCCCTATGGCGCACCGAATCCAACTATTCTTCACTTTTATTTCCAAATCACATTTTCGAGGAAAGGAAAAGAAGGTTCGGTGGGAAAGATGGTAAAATTGATACCGATATTACAAAGTCTTATCATCATTTGAATAAATAAAGGCTACGATGTGCTCCATGTACTCACGAGACCTTGAGGAACTTGGGAAGGTGGAAGGAAGGCTTTTTATTGCGCGAAAGGGGATCCATCATCCTTTTGCTGTTGGCGATTTGCGCCGCCAGGCTACCACCACGAGGAAGGGAAACGCAGCGAAATTCTGGAGGAAGTTGTAATAAAACATGTCGCAATTTGGAAACGGTAAGGCATCGAGTTCTTGAGCGAAGACCCTTGTTCTGACTCCTCGGAAGCAAACCCCAAAGGAGCGGGTCGCACCGAAAAAGGGGGCTTATTTTACAAATCGACATAGTTTTTATCTATAGTTTTGCACTATTTTCTGCAGTCGCAAGCGGCTGTCGAACAGTTTATTACCTCACAGCGACAGTCTAATGCAACACCCAATCAAAATTCATGTCGTAAGTCGAGAAAGGAAGCCATTCCCAAGCAAACCGTTCGGATTTGCAAAGTCTATCTGGTTGGGGGGACTTGGAGAGGTGAACCTCACGTGCATTCCTTCGCAACATTAGCATGCTGTTTGGATAGAAACACGAGGGTGGGGGGTAGAACAGATAAATATGAAGGTAGGGAAGTCTGAAAATCCGAGAATACCATCATGTTTCATGATTATTGAAGGACTTCATCAAGGTGCACATCGCTCGTTGTTCCTAATTCTCCCTGTTCTCTTCTTTTTTTTGGTTGAAGCAGGGGTGGAAGGAGATCTTAATCTTTTAAAGTGTATCGATATCGAAGAGCTGGAACCATACCAAGTCCCAGATTTCCGTTAAACAGGAATCTTAAACCGTATAAATCAGAAAGTTGAAGGAATTCGACACGCGACCAATGGTCAGATAGGAAAGAATCCTTTCCACCGTCGGAGGAGAGTAAAAATTGAGAAATTCTAGTCCAGATTGATACCTCCTGCCAGTTGTCTTAATTAAACATGGGACTCTGTGCCTCAGAGGTGATAAACCCAAATGAGGTCGACATTTCTCACTTCCAAATCATGACGACTATTGGTGCGGGGGGATTTGGAAAGGTCCGTCTAGCCGTAGATATCAAAGAACAGGGCGTCCAGCCGAACAAATATATTGCAATGAAGTTTCTAGACGTCGCATACTACCATAAACCGCATAGAAGAGCTCAACTGAGACGGGAAAGGTACTGGAAGTATTTCTTTTGTTTCAGTGCGAATATCAGTATGTCTTGTGCATCCACTGTAGAATATATACAAGCTCTAAAGCATGAGATCTATACTGAGAAGTATGATGCAGTCGCACAGAGGACTAACGTGATTCATCTGGTCTATTTCAGGGAGGCATTGGCCTCGATAAAATCCGACTTCGTCGTGAATATCCTGTAATATTTTCTGTTTAACCACTACAAACGCGTCATGTTTGTTGAAACCCATTGATCGTTTTATTTGATGGGTCGACAGGTATTCTTTCAATACGAACTTTGAGATCGTATTCGTGATGCCATTCCTCCAGGTAGTCCCTCATTTAATGCATCGTCATGACCACAAAGTTCAGTGCGTATTCATAGTTGTCATTTCCTCCCACCGTGACATAATACAGAGATAGACTCCCCTCTAAGATTAACACAAAGATAGAACAGTTCCCTAAATTGTTATTTCCAACGCAGGGTGGAGATTTTTGCGTGTACTTGTCTCGCAAATCGCTTTCGGAGGAGCAAATCCGGTTTGCCTCAGCGGAAGTGATATTAGGGCTCGAAGCCATCCACGCACAAAGCTACGTGTATCGGGACTTGAAGCCCGAAAACATTCTCCTTGACGGCGAAGGGCATTGTGTCATCACAGACCTTGGATTAGTTGCGAAGATATCTGGTTGTACTAAAACAGAGTCAATTTCCGTAGTAGTTAAAAGACTTTTCTCTTCGCCCTTTCATTTCTAGTCGTCAAACCCCCACCCACGCCCATCTTCACGGTCCTCCTCCGATCACATGTTCTCTTTTGAAGAGTAGTACAATTGACCATTGACCGTTGCCTCATCAGACTTCGACAAGAAATACAATGAATCCTTTTCCAAGCGTTGGGATCCGCCACACCACTGCCGGCTTAGAGGAGTATCAGGCACTCCAGGGTGATAGATAACCACTCGATTATTTTGGGATTTATTTCGAAAATCGACCTTGTAATGTAGGAAATATCATCATTTATTTCACCCCACCCCACCCCATCCCATCCCCCCGTTCGCACAGATACATGGCTCCGGAAGTCTTCGTCAAGTCTTATGATCAATTAGCCGATTTCTTCGCGCTTGGAGCGTTGATGTTTAGTCTCTTCACTAACAAGGTAGTAGGTTGATCTAGCAACACCATCCATTCCTTAGTAAGCTCCTCGCCCCTTACTACTCGCAAGAAGACGTTGTGATACCCTGCCCTCTGGTGTGAATGGATTGTGCCGTACTAAGACTATATCATAATTAGTTTGCCTGTCGTTATTTCCATTATCATCAGTAGCATTCTGTCCTTCTTCGCTTACTTGTGTTGCGTGTACGTACTCGTAGGTTCCCTTTCCCAATCAGAGCCGCAAGTAAGTACTTAGTTATAGTAGTAGAAATACAGCTTTTCTCCTTCAAGTTTGTATCGTCCAACCTTTTTCCTCCATATGAATCATCGCCATTATCATCACCATCACCATCATCATCATCATCATCATCCACTGCACTTAATATATATATATATATATATATATATATATATATATATACCTACAATATGCGTATGGAAGAGAGGCGTCTCGGTACATAATGTCTTGTTCTCTCCTCGCAAACAACACGTGTTTGTATAGTCACCCCTCATCGAGTGTGTCGTGGTGTTCGCAGGTACTTCTTCAAGACTGCGTTTGCACTACCCGACAGCGTGAACCGCCTCTCGAAGAAAGGAAAGGACGTTGTTACAAAGCTGTGTGCTTACTACGAGAGAGACCGTCTAGGCCACACAAACTTCTGGGACGATGTGAAGAAACATCCTTTCTTCGATGACGTATGTGACACTACTACTTTGCATGCAATGGAAGAATAAGAAGAAGAAGAAGAAGAAGAAGAAGAAGCGTCATTCTTTTGTTACTTTGGGTGCAGGGGAGCAAGAGCAGCAGGCAGCTGATAATCGCTGATTTGTGTGTGGTGGTGCGAGCTTTATTGTTGGCACGATATCAACCATGCGATGATAATAATAACAACAATAATGATACTACTAATAATGATAATAATAGTTGTAATAATAATAATAATAACAACAATAATAATACCCTTAGTTGCCGTGTTCGTGGGAGGAGCTGGCTCATCGGAAGGTCAAATCTCCTTTCAATATCTCAGACGAATTCAACTTCGACATAAGGTGACGAGAAACAATAACTCCACATAACCGCCACCGCCCCATCATCATCATCATCATCATCATCATCATTATCATCGTTAACAATGCCAACAACATAATACAGCTTAGCATTCATAACATTGCACCCTGAATACAACGAAAATAGACTGCTATTTATGCCTTCTTCTTCTTCTTCTTCTTCTTCTTGCAATACGGAAGAAGCAGCTGTGTGATTGTGATATCGGTCTTGGTGTACTTATACCCTCAATACTGCTTCTTTGGAAATCATCATCATCATCATTATAGGTATAATCTCGAGGACACGTTCGCGCTTAACTACGGGACGGTATGAGAGCCCTTTTTGTTTATTATCACCATCACACGCCTCCCACTCGTGGTGATGACGGTGTTGGTTATTGCTGCTGTTCTTTGCAGGACGCAGGGGAGAGGATAAGTAGAGAAGAGGCCCAAAAGATCTTTAATGAGCTTAAAGGTGTGTAGTAGTGTAGAAGCAGTAGTAAACATAGCCAGAATGATGGTGGAGGAAAGCGACGAAAAGGGATTTTTTGCCGTATACTACTGCATGTGATGTTCAATGTAATACCGCACACTTGGCAACAACAACAACAACAACGCATCGATCATCTTGAACCCGTCGTTTCATCGTGTTTCATTTCTCGCTGTGACTACCACTACTACTACTACCACATACTACTGCAGGCATTTCATTTAACAACCAACCACCGTTTAAGCTGTCTGATGGCACCTTCTACTCGACGGGAAACCCTGCGTAATGAATGGATCATAGTAGCGTTGGCGATGATGATGATGATGATGATGATCAGTATGACTTTCGCCGTTATTGTGCTCTTCTTCATCATCATCGTCGCTATCTAGGTCGGTTCCTGCAGCAAAACATCCTTTGGCGAAGGGGAGGGGGGGGGAGGGAGACCACGAAAAAAAAGAAACGACAGTGGAGAGTAAGTTCAAGGATTCCAGAGGAGCCGCAGCAGGTTATCTATGCTTTGCTGCTTCTAATGGAGGTGGTGGTGGTATAACGTTTGATTCTCTGTATGATCATTCACTTACTTACTTACTTACTTACTTATGTAGCAGCAGGCGACGAGGACAAGCGCGATGTCATCAATTGGAGGAGGAATCAAAATAAAATATCACATCTTTCCAAGGTGAGGGGAGAGTCAATCAATGCTCTTCGTTTTCTTTCCTATCATCAGTGCACGGCATCATCCAGCAGCAGCAGCCAAAGAAGCTAGCGCAACCCATATCCTGCCTTGGCGAATATATCACTTCCCCTGCTCTCCCTGTCGCTGCGCCATCAGTTGTATTTTGGAACGTTTTGTGTTGCCTGTTTCTCTATGGTCCTCATCAACACGTCGCGCATTGAAATGATCATCTCGTATCCTATCACATAGATTATGGTTTCTGGTGCCGATATGTCGAAGATGAGGTGAGAGTCATGACAGAGACGAAGAAGTGGGATGATGTGTTTGGAGGGATACAACTCCTCTATTCTCTCTCTCTCTCTCTCTCTCTCTCTCTCTCTCTCTCTCTCTTCCTCTCCCTCTCTTCCTCCCTCCCTAAATATACCCAGAGGGTGATTATGATGATGGGACTGAGAGATGTAGACGCGCAGGAAAGGAGGGGGGCGGGTGCCTCGAGAATCCTTATATTTTACCGGGATAGTTATTGTTTGTGTTGCATATGTACGCTGTTGTTGTTGTTGTTTTTTTTGGGGAACATCGTAGTTACTGATGAGCCGGCGCCATGAGTCTAAGGTGATGTATCTTTTCACTCGAAAGAAGAAGAAGAAGAAGAAGAAGAAGAAAGACGAGAGAGGGGGGGGGGGAGTGGGAAAGCACCATTCTTACCAACTCGATCAAAAATAATGGCTTCTTTTTGCTACTCCAAGCTGCTGGTGCTGAACAGCTGTAAAACGCATGTCGGCGGCATTATCATTATCATCACCACCACCACCACCACCACCACCACACTCTAAGCTTGCAAAAACAACAACAATAACAACAACAACAGGATGTAGGGGCAACAGCTTCAATAAGGTCACAGCCACGGGTATGGAAAGATATGACAAACGAACAGCTCAATGGAGCTCCAATGGGAAATCAAAACGAAGACGCAGGAGGAGGAGGAGGAGGAGGAGGAGGAGGAGGAGGAGGGAGACCAGTAGCAGCAGTCATTCTAGGTATAAGCCCCCAAGGAGGGCGCTCTGGCAATCGGCAGGGTGCTAGTATGATTTCCATCAAACAGAGGCAGCAGCGCCTGCAGAGTAAAACTGCGTCCTCCTTAGTCGCTAGGGGAGCGAGGGATGAGAGAGAAGAAGGAGGAGGAGGTGAAAGCGATGGAGGAGGAGCATCAAAAGAGAAGAGCAGGAATGAACAATATGAACAAGTGCCCTCTACTGCTGCTGCTGCTGCCGATGATGATGATGATGGTGATGATGAAGTCTCCGAGGGGAAGGAAACCCTGGAGTCAAAAACAATTACAACAACAACAACAATAACAACCGCTGCTGCTTCTTCTCCTTCCCCTGCTACTGCTGAAGAAGAGGCGGTGGGAGGAACTGGGACTGCTGCTGCTGCTGCTTCTACTGGTACTACTGCTGGTACTGCTGCTACTGGTACTGGTACTGCTGCAACGGTAATGGCAGAAGGAAGTGGTGGTGGTGGTGGTGGTGATGGTGGTGGAGTAGAAGCTAAAACTGCTTATCAACAGAACCAACGCCCTCCTCCCCCCAAGAAAGAAGACAGCGATCCTAACAGGGTGATGCCCATCACACGAACTCCTGCTGTGAACAACCACCCTCAAAAGACTCAAAAGGAGGAGGAGGAGGAGGAGGAAGATCCACAGAAGGAGAAAATGTCTGAGAGCACATTAGTAACGGTTGCTGGGGAAGGCAAGCAGAATACGAACACGACCTCTGCAAAGCACAGTGATACAAAAGGAAGCAGGAGCAACGGACACTGTACTGAAGAAAAGCGGGGAGTGGAGATGATGCCGCATCGTCAGGAGAACAAGGAAGACAACCGAAAAGAAGAAGAAGAAGAAGATGTAAATCAATCAACAGAGAAGGCTTTACCTTCTATAACTGACGTTGCGGGTGGTGACGCTGCTCCAAATAGTAGTGATGATAGTGGGGGCTGTGATGGTAGAAATAGCTCAAACAAAACTGAGAAAAGGGAGGAGGAAAAGGAGGGAGTGGTGACGACCTCTGCGAAATTACAAGCTGGGGAGGGCAATGCTGATATCGAAGCTGTTCTTTCTTCTGCTGCAGCAGAAAATGTATGATCAACGAAGAAAGACAGAAATTATTCGACAAAAAAGACCGACTACTGGTTGAGCTATAAGAACCAAGTTGGTTGATGCCCAAATTATGCTAATGCAGCTAGTAAGTTGCAGCAAAAAATGTTTTTTTAATGAATAGAATGGCATGTTCATTTCGCCCATCGTCTGCTTATCTAGTTGTGGACTACTGGCTAGCTGGGTAACGTCGATCTGGCTCGTGCGCTATCTAGCTATATCGCTATCTAGCAAAGCATGTACGTAGGCCAGGCGCGATTGGCGGATGGCGTAACAATGCATTAGTGCATGCCTACTTGCTCTTGCCGTTGCTGTTTTATGCCTGACTAGCGGAAGCTCTTATCTCTAGGGTTCAGTGTGCTACGATACATCTAGTAGACATCATGCTAGCATGATGCACCACCACGCACACGATATAATATCGATATATATATTTTCTGCGTTGCTAGCTGGGCTCATGCATTGGGCAGCGCGCGATGCACATCTAGACATGCGCACACAAGCTCGCAAGAACAGATTATTTACCTACAACCGTGGCTATTATACGAACGGATTTATAATATTGATATCCGTGTTTGGACCATGCAATCAAGTGGTACGTCGAAGCGCAGAGATATGTCTATGATGCTACCCTTACATCAGATTTCTCTTCTTCAGTATAGCCTTAACGTTGTCCATAAATACCCACGTGAGCATAATATGCGGAGTGATTCGGATGCAGTACGTCCCATATCTAGTTCGCATAGCATTCAAACAGCGATGTGTTAGCAGTAGCAGGTAGGAATACAGCATGCAGAATATTTACAGAAAATGGATGAAAATGTCGCATTGTAAACATTTGAAAGCATCGATATATTTATGAATCCACAGTGTAATTTTAGATTTCCAATCTCCCCCCCGCCCCCCCCCCCGCCTTTTGCCCTCCTAAATAGAGCTACCCTTTATAGAAAGCAGAGGGCCCTTCCGCAGCCATAGTTTTTCCAATACAGTCCATGACACCAGCGTACGGGTATTTTCCACTAGCATCAGGTCTCTAAAAAATTATACGATAATTTTAACAACAACAATGAAGAACAGTGAACTTCGAAAATTGCAGATATCTTTAAAATATGCACAGCCTACGTAGGCACAAATTCACACACACACACACACACACACACACACACACACACATAAAGATAGATAGAGAGAGAGAGAGAGAGAGAGAGAGAGAGAGCTTCCATATGTGTATTCATACAACAGATACATATTAATACCTGCTTCTGGAGTCGGGTTTTGACGAAGTCAAATGGTAGAGACACAGTAGCTGCAGTCCACCTGAATCCCCACCACCACCACCACCACCATGATGATGATGATTAGCACGCACGTCAGCCATCAGACAAGAATACTGCTACAACTACGCGAATTGCTCGAGCATGCAACGTACGATGATGACCACATCCCAAATAGAAGAGGCGGCAGTGCAGCAGAAGACAAAGAAGTTGTAATATAGTAGAGGGAGACAAACCGGGAGTGGGGAGGGGGGTAGAGTTCCTGACGGAAAACATTGTTCTCTCCTTCTAGTGCCACCATAAATATTATGGCATCTAAGCTCTTCCCTCCCCCCATGATGAAGGATATTAAGGCAGGAGGCACATGCTGACGTTGCTAGGCTGCTTATGTTATTACCCGGATAAAGCCCCGCAAAAAAAACGATTGGACTGCGTATCAGAGCCAAGGTATGGTGCCATCTTCACCAATAATAAACATATTAGCATGAGATACAAGAAGAAGAGGAAGAAGAAGAAAAAGAGAACGATATTAGATATATATATTTAAGCATCGTTATCTTGTTGGTCTCCTTCAAAACTGACCATGCTCTTGTAGCTTGAATATGTTGTCAGCATTCCGATGTTGATGGCCAGTCCTACGGTTGTTGCAATGCACAGAAGAACACAATAATTACCATCCGCTAGAAGCACATCTTGCACCCAAGCTATAAAATACAGCAGCATGATAACGACTATGCTGATTTGTTTTGCATGCGAAGAATATCTAGGAGGGTACTACTGTGAAAGAAAGAGAGAGGGAGAAGGGAAAGAGAGAGAGAGAGAGAGAGAGAGAGAGAGAGAGAGAGAGAGAAGAGAGAGTTATACCGCTGTCCTATCAATCTATCTCACCTCTCAAAATGGTGGGTGTTGCTCCGCTGAAGAACCCCGAGATCTATGATGTGATGATAACATATTTTCTTATTATTTTTAGCACAGTAGGAGTAGTACACGTTAGATCGTCCTCCTGTATTCACATATATACATCTCACTAGCTGCTACGGTGTTCTTTGTTGCCGGTTTATGATTTGTTTGGGTGGGCATCGTTGTCCTCCTCCCCCCCCCCCCCTTCTCCTTATCTCCATCACATCATATAAATTATTGATACCATTGCTGCTGCTGCTGCTGCACTACTACTACTACTACTACTACTACTACTACTACAATTACTAACTACTACCGACCCCTTCTTCCGTTGCCATTCGGTACATAGCATCTAATCCATGCTTGTACCCACGTCGCTGATCCACCTGGTGGTGTTGGTGGTGTTGGTGGCAGGGGGGGAGAGGGAGGGTACGTTGAACAGGAAGAACAAGAACAAGAAGAAGAAGAAGAAGGAAATCCAAAGAAATGGCCAGATCAGCATAACATATCTCTCATATAAAGGAAGAGCAAGAGAAAGGTATGACTAACGATATTGACTACTTTACACACACAACTTTCCCTTCGGATAGAATATGGATGATAGAGACTGCAACAACAACAACAACAACAACAACAACAACAAAAATAACAACTGCTGCAACTACTGCGGACCGGCAATGTCGAATCGGCTTGCATACGCACAAGAGCAGCATCAGCCGGAGTCCCTGTTATTATTACAGGTAGCCATGGTAGAGGTGAGAAATAAGAACATGCCGATCTCGAAAGCAGGGCATAATAGACGATAGCAACTATCGTTGTTTTCGGAACAATAGTCGTCCAAAACGGCGGTGTTCGTACGTACCGATGAGGGCCCCTGTTCCTCCTGCACAGATACTGCACCTGAAACAACCAGACAACACAATAAAAAGAGAAAGAAGAGAAGTAGATGATGATGATGATGATGATGATGATAGTGATAGTGATGATAGTGATTTTCGGAAAATGTGTTCGATGCATACGAGCGGGGCTTTGAGATATAGATATCTGTGCCAGTCTCAGGTGTGTGTATACGTGTGCACTAAACAACCCCAGTTTGGTTAAGAAGGGCAGCTCATTCGCTGTCTTTCCTTCTGGTTTGAACTTCTCCGACAACGCCTATATATATATATATATATATATATATATATATGTGCGTGTTGTCAGAATAGTATATCGTGGCACGTTATCACCACCATGACACAGCACCAGCATGAAATATTTTCTTAAATATTTAATCATGATTCAAAGCCATATCGCAGGTGAACAAATTCATCGTTAAATCCGATACCGCCCAAACTCACTGCCACACATCACTCCACACCTGGAAGATGCCCAGACGGCTCATCCCGTACGTCAGTTGCCGAAGAATACCAGCAGAAAGGCCTTTGTACAGCGCGCCTACGCCTTCTTCAGCAATGATCTTGCTCGCAACCGAGAAAGGATTTGCGTTTATCTTCGCACCAGAGCCTTCACCTTGAAGCTGGATCCGTACTTTCACCTAGCGTTTGGGTGTGGGGAAGGAAGGATAATAATGGCCATGGCGACGGGGAACAATGAGGGCGGTCAAGAGAATCATCACTACGGTCAACAACGCACTACTGATGTGTGTAATTTCTGCGGTAAGTAATGCATTCCTCCGTCAACACACAGCCAAATCATTTCAACCTGCTAGCTCTAGAACTACGTGCGAAGCGACCCATTTCATATATGCGGTAGCCAATAGCGTCACTATCATCGATGCTACCCATATTACACATGTACGTATTTTTTTTTGTAGCGTACAAATACCACTACAGATACACTAAACACCCAGTAACTGAGGACAAAAAGGCAGCTACCATATCGAGCGGCTGAATGCAGCACGTGGCAGCGCAGGCGGAAGATCCACCGATGACAAAAGGCCTCAAACCCACCCAGACAGGATTGTTTTTAAATTCGCCGCTCATGTTGGATGATTGTTCACTTCTGAGTGCTGCAATCAAAACGATGTGTTCAGATTTCCGACAAAGAATTTACAACGCCCTTGTTGGCTATATCATCCAGTTTAACGAAAAAAAAAATAAGTATTTCCCCCTATTCTACTATATATTCCAGGTCCGTATGCCCCGGGTCTAGGACTCACCCAAGTTCCGAGGTAAGTTTACGAGTAGCTCTTCGGATTGTAGCGGGGGCGGTTCGGAAGGGGGACAAATTATACAAAACGTTATAAGATAACAAAATATAGGGTATTTACTCGGAACGACTTGGAAAATTCGTACTTAAATTAAAAAATAAGACAAACGAATCATCTTTCCCTCTACGGAAAAGCTCCGCAACACAGCATTACCCCTGGGCTTAGGTCTAGTCTCTCAAGCCGCACTATCTACCTCTTGGATTCTACGATGTTTTCTGGTGTTTTTTTGACCCGAAACAGAGGAGGCTGCTCTTCCACAATCGATCTGAGCCGAAAAGTGAAATATCTTGCACAGTGGCAAAGTCAACGGAGATTTTCGTCGGAGTTGGCGCAGTTTTGTGAGAATATATTGAGATTTTTTTAGGAGTTTCTTCGTTTGCCTGAGCAGCAGCAGTGTGTCGCCGTTGCCTGTAGGAAATCTAGACGACAACATCCGTCGGATTTTGAATTTGCTGATGAGTCATGAAACCGGCTGGGAATTCGAGGGAATGGCTGGAATTCGGTACACTTCGCAATGTCTTTTGGCTCTGCGACAACAAATGCAGGAAGATCATCAAGCATTTTTTACTTTGCCATGTGACTCCTTTAAGCCCATTTTTATCGATTTATTTTATGTCGCAATGTAAATTATTGTAAGGGTTTTGCTTTAATAGTGTGGACAACACTCGTTCCTCTGTCTTATTGCTTCACACTTTGGGTCTGTGTTTCAGAGGTATTCAGGACGATTATAGATACAGCTGTCGCCTATACTATAACGTTTTCTTATTGCGACTTACCATCATATACTTTTTTTCCCTTTTTTCCCACGAATACTTGTTCCTGTGAGTTCGATGTTATTCTCACGTAAAATACAATTCGAAGCATCTCTGGTACCTCTGGCTCACCCCTTGCATCTTTAGGGCACTTATTGAGCTATCACACCTTCGTTCAACGTGTTCTCAAATGCAATGCATGCGTAATAATGGCATTCAGTTGATGTGCACGAAGAGTGCACAAAAAATACGACATACTTTACTTGACCTGCACGTGACTCAAGACTACACTCGATTTTTCATTTGGGAGATCTCGTTTAATAACAGAGGAGGGAGACTTACCATCAATCAAATTTCACATCATTAGGCCCTGATTGATCGCAGGCGGTGCAGTCTACGGTGTAAATACAAAGTGGAATCAAGTACAAAGAGATTGGATTCGGATTCGTCTATAATTACAAATTAAATAATGGCCTTCAACGATCTATGCGAGTGCCTGTACTCCTTCATTCAGAGGCAGATGAGAGAAGTGAATGGAGTGATCGAATCGGTATTAGATGGCAACATGTCCCAAATTATTTCCTCCTCGTGCTATGACTCAGCAAAAATAGTCTGACTTTATTGCTTGGTCGTTGCAGAACAATGGGCACACCGTTTTCACAGATCGTGGTTTTAGTAGCGGTATTATGAATTAATTTTGAACTCATCCCATTCAGGATTGAAAATTCCAAAACTTTTCGCATTATCTTTGAGAAATCATTGATTACTCAAGGGATCACCGCTACTATTGCTTTGTATGAACATTCACAGCCTCGGAAGCCTTCAGCCTACCCCAGAACAACAACGTTGAAGTGAGCAATACCATGATTGTCACGACCGTCTTTATCGGACTAATGATAACAATGCTTCTGACTATGCGGTAAGCCCCTGAGACTCCAAAATGATATTAAGAATTGAGCGACTGAATGCATATGTCGTCTTGCGCAGCATTATTAGCGTTCTTGATCTGATTTCTGTGAATATGTCATCCGTCATTCATTTTTTGAGACCACTTCTTTACTGCTAGTTTCGAAACAAATGATTGCGAACTGCTGCTTCTTTCAGGGGAAGCAACAACCAAATTGAGGACCCCTCAACACAAAAGCCACAGCGGGACAGGGAATTCGATGAAAAAAAGGATAGAGATTTTCTTCAGTGAATGACCACTATGAATGGACAGCTCGACATAAAAACAATATGCTCTGCTGAGAATGAAATATCTCCTACATTCTCATCCAAATGTGTCAAGATGTATAGATTTTAATAGAACAAAATGGGAAACTAAACGAGCGTGAACATGCCATTAAATACGCTTGTGATAGACAAAGGAATCTGTTAAACGTATAGCAATTTCCATGTCCATTACGCTTAAGTATGCATACATGTGAAGTTGTGTTGTAGGGCTAGAGGGCGCGCTACGTGATACATAGCTAGATAGGCCAACAAAAAATATCCATGTCTAGATGTGTCTAAGTCTACATAGCATGTAGAGACGATGTAGTCGGGTCGGTCATTACATTCAAATGTGTGTGTGTAGCATAGCAGCATGCTCGCTTATTTAGCGCAGCGCACATTACACGCCGCCGGCGTTGCACGCTACCTATCTAGCTATGGCGCTACATCTTAGATCTATCTATCTGCTAGCTCTAGAGCTACATGCGCTAGTATGTCAGTCATGCATTCTAGCTAGCATATGATAGACATGCAATACACAATGTCTATTATGCATTGCTAACGCTAGTACTAGAGTAGAGCATAGAGCGTGCACAGCTGCTAGATGGGCTATGTCATTACGTACGACGACATGCACACATGCATATGCGCATGCATATGTGCCCCGCTAGCTAGCTAGCCCGCTAGCCCGCCCAACCACCCATGCCGCAATAGTAGCTGAAATGTATTACAAAATAAATATAAATTTGAAGCGCAAGCGGTGCGATTATTACGAGCAGGTGAGCGTGCTGCATTATAGCGTCGAAGCTTATCATACAACACTAGAATAATAGTTACCTAGGTACGCTAATATAATGTATTCAGACTAGCTAGCAGCAGTAGCGGCTATGGCAGCACGTACTCCTAGCTAGATGCTGCGATATTGCAGTGTTACCAGCAGCTTAACTTGATTATTCAGTGAGTCATTACAGCGTAACAGTTTGTCATATCGATTCGCCAAACATAGAATGCTGTCGAATGAATCGTTAGCCACGAGACCTGTGTTCCAATACGGCCGGTCCTAATAAACTCTAGTCCTGGCGCTTTATTTTGCTTACTATCTATTGTTTAAATTCTCCGTACTTCTCCAAACATTTCGCAAAGGAGATTTTCTGTATAGAAAAAGACGGGGAAGAGAGGGATTAGATTTAACTTATTACATACCCAAACATTCGAGAGTACATGACATTTCAAGTCTTTTACCAATCGGCATAGGTTGCGAATGATATCAGGAACGTCTTCGATCTACGAAAAGAATACATCTAATCAATAATCATCTATTCGAAATAGTGACAAGATTCTCCTCACAAAGGTTGCAAATAACCATCCCTACCTAGATGCTACGGCGACATGTGGATAGTGAATAAATTAATAACGGCGTCTGTATTTACCGGCACACGAATCTGCTTCCATGAGTCTCTGTCGCGGATCGTCACCTTGTTGTCGCTCTAGGAGATATTGATAATAATCATCACAGCACGTAAAGATACGTTCCAAGGGCAGACACAAAATACCCCACATCCCTCCTCGTTCTTCTCCTTTTACTTCCCAAGAATAACGCGTCATTTATCGAGTACTACATGAAACTCAAATTCTACATTTGTCTCTTCCCACCTTGCTGTCGTTGTCAATGGAAATGCCATACGGAATGCCAATCTGGAAAGTCATATAGCCGTGAGATCAGTTCGTTGGGCATGTTTATTTGCGTGTGTGTGTGTGTGTGTGTGGATGGCTGCTTTCTTCATAATAACTAGATGGATCTGCATGATTTCCTTCGTTCCATCACATGACAACGTGTAATAATAA
Source organism: Bigelowiella natans CCMP2755 (assembly GCA_000320545.1). Classification (NCBI taxonomy): domain Eukaryota; phylum Cercozoa; class Chlorarachniophyceae; genus Bigelowiella; species Bigelowiella natans. The sequence continues at coordinate 8,384 of ADNK01000906.1, read as the reverse complement.
TGCCAAGGAGAGCACCTCATCAGACTTTGCATACTTTCTTCCAATGGTGGTCGTACTCCTGATTAGGAGAAAAATGAGTAGCCAATGGATGTTAAGCTATGCTGTCGAGGGAACCATGCAGGTAACATTAGGCGACGATCTCTCTGCGTTCTCTCCCTCTTTTTCTCTCCGTGTGTGTGTGTGTGTATGTTCGTTCTTCATCATATCCATATACATCTGTATGCTGGCAGCAGCAGCAGCAGCAGCAGCAACAACACACCTGTCAAATTGGCACATGAGGCCCTCTTCAACGAGGCCTTGGTAGTAGTAGTAGTAGTAGTAGTAGTAGTAGTATTTCAAGCAGCACACGCAGTAAGTTACGACGAAGACAAGGCGACGATGGTAGCTGCAGTGGGTGTTTGTCATTCGTTGTGATGATGATATTTCGCTGATATTGCTGATATTGCTCCAAACACATTTCCTGACATGCGCACTAACATCACCCTCTTCATATTGCCCAAATCCCCTCCTCCTTTCCCCCCTTCTCTCCCTTTCGCTCCTTTCTATTCCTCCGCTCTCCTACTGCACGTACCTTTCCTAATGCTTTCAGCTATAGCTTGGAGCTCATCGCTGGAGACGACGCAGAAGATACCAGCCTACCATCAACCCACCGAACAAACCATCATCAATGCAATAAACAACATATTCGTGTTGTAGTGATGCGTGCACACGGACGATCTTCCTCTCTACTACCTTAATAGGCGCGATGACGGCTGGAAGCTTGAGAATCGTCCTCCTATCTTTCCCCTCACCCTTGTAAGTAAGGAGCATAAGTAATAAGCATAGGAAGGGAGAGCATTGTCACACTGCTAAGCTAGTTAATTAAACTAAGCGCGCTTTCAATCTAGAGCCCGTGTTTTGACACTCGCACACAGTGTTCATGCCAGAAGAAAAAGGGCTACGCTGTCCCTTGCGCCCCCCCCCCCCCCCTTCCTGATTGGCGCTTCTACTGGTGCTGATGAGTTGCGTACCACGTAGGTAAAGGCGTTGTCGAGAATGGAATAGATAATACGACCAACTGAGATATTGTGAATGATAGTTAATTAGTTAGTTTGTATGTGTGCGTTGTGTGTGTGTGTGGACGGCTTATTGGCTCTAGCTGATATAGATGCAGGCATGCAATGAGCGTGCTGTGATCTCAAATTGCGACGACGGAATATACCTCCGAATGAAGGCTCGATTACGTTCGGAATGAAGCTCTCCGTTGAGATCTTCTTGTCGTACTTCTTGATTTGCACATGTTCTGGCAGCAGTGTGAACTCCTTGCCACCAGCCACGATCTGATTCACAGACAAAGAGTTCTCACGATGACGACGGTGGTGGTGGTGGTGATGATGATGATGATGATGATGACACCCCGCAGTACGTTTCTGCTGCTGGGTTCGTGTGATCATCAATGGGTACTCCTCTTCCATTGTCTACTATATTGGCTACTTTTAGTGCTAGCTGCGAACGATGCACCTTTGCCTCTCCAGATTTTAGGCTTTCTTCGAGCTTCAAGACGTCGTCCTGGTGTTATCACCATCGTCATCATCATCATCATTATCATCATCATCAGCAGCAGCAGCAGCAGGCAGCAGCGACATCATTGAATCGTCGTTGACATGCATGGGTATCACCCCTCACAAGAATGCAAAATCAAACGTTGAAGATACAATTAGAGAAAATCTTCTATCCAGGAGGCTTAGAATCGTACTCAATCTCTCGTCTGCTGTAGCTAAGGGCATGGCGTTAAATAAGATTTGTTACTACTACTACTACTACCTTCTCGAGGCCAGAAAGATGCTCCTTAACCACCTTCGCATCCCTCTTGAATGCCTTGCCCATTACCTGTATATTTTCCCAGATGTGTATGTGTGTGTGTGTGTGTGTGTGTGTGTGTGCGGACGGGAGAGAGAGAGAGTTGCACGGTATATATAGAACCGTTATCATCATTATCATCATTATTAGGAGGCTGCTTTAATATTGTTGCTAATGTGCTACTACCACCACCACCACCACCACCACTACTATTACTACTACTACTACTACTACTACTACTACTTACTACTTCTAGTACCTTCATAACGGGTGCTGCCTCAACAATCTTCTCGATGATAGGCTTTTCCAACGCTTTCTGCGCCTAAATAGTAGTAGTAGTCGGTTGTTCATGAGGGACGCATGTAAAGGAGAAGCAGCAGCAGCAGCGGCAGCAGCACAGAGTGAGATTTACGAGGACTAATGCTTTTAATTATCATCATTTGATTTATTTACCTCCAAAGTATTCTTGGTCGCCTTAGCATGGACCTAAACGGAATTCACGTCAAACAAAAGGGTTATTTTTCGTATCTCATCATCATCATCATCATCATCATCACCATCATATTATTATTGTTCTCATTATTTTAGTTTATTGTTATTATAAATAAATGTTGTTAATAATTAGATTAATTACATCATGATGTTTCTCCTCCTATCGTTACCACCACCACCAACAACAACACCAACCTTCAGGTCATAAGCTGATCTGTCGGCATGTCCTGCAACCTCCACCCACTTGTAGCCTCGTAGGAAGATCTCCGCATCCCAGCAGTCCGCAGCGTAGTGCGCCATTTCGTTCGAGAGGTGCTGCCTGCATGTGTGCATGTGTGCAGTGTGTGTGTGTGTGTGTGTGTGTGTGTGTGTGCTGCCTCAATGATTAAGCTAATTGGGGCGAGCAAGGAATGGCGGTTCTGACGACGAAGACGACGACGGAACAACTGAACTAGTACTAGTACTCTGGTGCATGGGATGTGGCGATAATTGAGATTTGTGATAGTTAATTGCGAAATAATATGAGCGTCAGCAGATACTCACTCACTAAAGTGGATTTGAACGTCAAGCTTGTGGTACCAGTACGTCTAATATGCATTGTTGTTCGCCTACTACTACTTCTACTACTCTACCGAAATCGTAGTTTCAGGGGATTGACACCACATGCCTCGAGGAACAGTTGCGAACGTGCAAGGAAGTAGGCTAGCGTCTATTATAACAAAATAAATAAATAAGAAAAAGAAGAAGAAGAAGCAGAAGAAGAGGAGGAGGGGGAAGAGGTAACTAAGCCCGAGAATATTAGTCTCTAGATTATTGCTTCAAAGGATCTACTATCATCAACTGTTCAACTCGCAGCGGCAGCAGCAGCACCTGGTTATCGATGATTTTTTTCTCCACGGCCTCTCCAAAGGACATGTGTATGCATTCCGCCTTTCCGACTTGCTTCTCACGTGGCAACAAGAACGCCTATGCGATGATTTGATTGTTATGGTGGCGGTGTTGCTTTCCATGGTTATGGCGGAAGGCCTAGACACAAATAATATTGATGTTTGTTATTACCTTGTTGTCCTTGATCTCACTGAACCGCACGTGGTCTTTATCTTTGGGATCAACGAAGTGCTCGATTTCCGCTTGGAGAAACTCTCTAACCCGCAACAGGCCTGATATGAACAAGAAGAAGAAGAAGAAGAAGAGAAGAAGAGGAGCAAAAAAAGAATGAAGATGATGGTATTGGTGGTGAGGAGAAGGATGCCAAATCCCCCATATGAGTGAGTATGCATATTTATGCTTCCCGTAACAATACTTATCTCGTCAAATTGACAATAAAATACTACTACTCCTACAAGAACAACAACTAACTGCTGCTACTGCCACAATTCGGACCGGCTCTCGGAGCGATCTCGTTCCTGAATGCCAATCCGATCTGAGCCGCCGCAAAAGGCATCCGCTCTCGGTTGTAATCTGTCGTTGTTGTTGTTGTTGTTGTTTTACGTGTGTAAATGCGCGTGAGATGGACGAGGTGGTGGTTCTGTGGTGATTAATAATGAGAGGATGGAGACGGACGGAGCTCACGGATGTGAGAAAAAATAGAAGAGTAAAAAAATGCCAAGTAAATAAATGTCAGCTTGTTCACGTGTCGCCCAGCATCGTGCTCCCCCTCCCTGCTTCCCTCCCTTCTCCCCCCCTCCCTTTCTGTACGGCAACAAACAGCACCTAAGAGTCGTTTAAAGTTGACAAAGATTGACTGAGCAGTTTCAGGGCGCAAGAAGCCAGGAGAGTGGCCGCTCGGTCCTGATCATGTATTCAGTTGTTGTCATTATTGTGCGTTGATGATGATCGATGACAACGGATGAAGATAATGTATGCAGGGGGGGGAGAAAGTCCAACTTCTCTGGTTGTGTACTCACCTTCACCTTCACCACCACCACCACCATCGCATCGCCATTATTCCCATCCATCATCCTCATCATCATCATCATCATCTTCTTCTTCTTCTTCATCATCATCACAAGTGAACAACAGCTAATCCTACGACAAACCGATTTGCGTCTGGAACATGAGGTTGAAAGGGAAGGGGTCCGTCAAAGCGTTACCTGGATATAATAAGATGATGATGGTAGTAGATGATAGTCCATGCTACAAAGGCAGAGGGGGGGGAGAAAAGAAAATACCAGTAATGGGTGCTTTGATTCCGAGCTCTCTGCATAGTTGTAAGAGGGGACAAAGGGGAGAAAGGGGGGGGGGGGTTAGTTAAAAATATAAATATTGACTACAATCTCTCTCTCTCTCTCTCTCTCTCTCTCTCCTCTCTCCGTCTAATTTGTGTTGTGTATGTGTGCGCAAATACGTGACACATTACTTCAGTTTATCTCCGAGTTCCTTGGCTGAGTAGGCGTCTGCATTTTGCTGACAAAAACATCGAAAGAGATGAACTCGAGCAATTTTCTTGCGTATTACGATATCTATCGTTCATCGTTTGTCCCCCCCCTTATCCTCAATCCCATTCTAGCATTGGCCCACAGAAAAATGAGTGGTAGTCAAGACCGCTATCGTCAGCAAGCGTTCCTGTTCCTCTTTGGAGACTTTTCCGCTCTCAATCAGCTTTTTAATTAAATGGGGACAAGGAGGGAGACGGGGGGTGGGGAAGGGGGGGGTAAGAATCATTTCGTCAGCGGTGAAACAGTGGTGTCAGTATCAAGAGAAGCATCACCAGCAGCATTTCATCATCACCATCATCATAATTGTCGTAGTTATAATCATCAAAGCTATCCACCACATAACGGTGATCATAATTCATATACCTTATCGATGTGCTGCTCCAGGAGTTTGTCGGCTCGAAAGCAGTTACCTTCCTTCACATCCTTGACCATATAATCCGCGAATTTCGCAACGTGTCCAGAGGTCTCAAGCACCTGTGTAGAAGAAGCATGAAGATAAACAGAATCAAACATTATGGAATGGGCCGTCCCTGCCATCCCCACCTCTGTGACATTATCAAACCTTGTGGGGGGTTACGCAGGCGGACGTGATCTCGAGCATATCCTCGTAGATCACGAAGTGGCGCTTCCAGAATTCTAGAAACTGATCTTTCAGGGCAGAGCCTGTAGCAGCAGTAGCAGCATCATTCACAAGGGTTTATTGGAGCAGCAAATAGTTACAAGCGACGAGGTTTAGTAGTGCAGGAGATTGAGTTATCATTTCGTTCGCAGGGCCATACCAGGGGGACCGAAGTCGAAGAATCCGGCCACACCGCCATAGATTTCAAACGAAGGAACGACGAAGAAGCGCCTCTTCATCAGGTCGTCCAACTCTTTACGATCAGCTTCCTGTGTGTGTGTGTGTGTGTGTGTGCATGCGAGCGTATGTGCAGGATGCATCACATTCTAGTAGTGTGATACTCTACTTCCTCCATATTCTTAGTACTCACCTGCTTCTTGAGCAACTTCTCAAGCTTCTTCTTCGCTTTCTTCTCCGCAGCTTGAGCTGCCTTCATCTAGGTGTACGTGGGATTGTAGCAACACAGTATGGTTTAATTAGTATTTAGCCATCGACTGCACAGAGAACAACACGAGAGCAAAGACCATTATAATATCTCTATTGTTCCTAATAGCCTGCTCCTTTGTTAGTAATATTGGAAATGAACGATTCACAGAAGTGCTTTTACTTCCTTAGGATCTGGGTCGGGTTGGGTTTTGTCTTTCTTCTGGATAGCCAGCTTTTTGCTCGTGGCAGAGCATTCTTGCAGCTCCCCAACCGCCTTCTCGATAATCTTATTTTCCTCGTCCATGATTCTGTGGTTTATTTGTTTAGGTAAATGAGAAGATTCATGTGTTTTCTTCGTGCTTTAGATATGTGTGTTGTGCCTCCTCATAAGTAAAAACCCTCTCTCCGCTCCATTATCCCAGTCAAACACGTGAAAGTCATGACGTTTTCGTTTGGATTTTAGTAAAACTATTGTCCAAATGAGATGGAGGTGCAAAGGCTTTCGAATATCTCTCCGAATACTCCGTTATGAAACCTCGAAGCCTGAGGAGGAGCAGGCTTCCTGTTCAATCCAGCCCCTCTCTCAATATTACAAAAAAGAAATCGTTCGAAAATATGACGATCTTCTGAACCAATCAATAGTGGCTTCCAGAAAATTCCTGGGCGGTTCGTCCGTTTGGTTTTGTGGGAGAGAGAAAAGATCGCGGGGGGGGTCAGCACGCACCTACGTCAGAGCTCGATGATCTTCGCCGACAAATTCTGTCCTGCGACAACAAATGTAGTACAAAATGCACGGCGTTTTCGATTTCCCTGGTCTTCCCCAAAGTATTCTCACGGCTTCCGGAAACTTACACAGTGAATGTCTTCGACTTTGCGGATGCGACATGGATCTTGGGCTCCTTACTTTACCAATGCGCTTACCGCTGTGCGTGTCAAGAAACCTTTCTCAGATATTTTGTGTTGTCGCAGGACAAATAACACAATCCCATTGAAACAGAATCCCCGATTCCAAATATGATCTATTTCTATGCTGCGACATGCAAGATCTTTGTCGCAGGGATCGAGCGAATCTTGAATGAGTTCGAATTTTTTGAAATTCGGCCCCCCGCATTGCTGGACAGGTGGCGCTTCTTCAATTCAGTCTGACGTGTTAATGATGACCATGACAGAGCCGCTGCCTTGAGAGGGGATGAACGTTGAGGAAAGCAGAAATAGAAAAAGAGTTCCATATCTATTTGGAAAAAATAGATAACAGAACGGGGCAGGAATCAACGATGTGTGCTCCATACCTTTTTATAAGTGTTTCCTTAATTCTAACGGAAACCACTGCGACGCCTCGTTCGCATATCATCATGCGTGACAAATTAGAAGCGAACTCGACGATATTAGAGCTACTACCACCTTCTACTGCCTCGATATATACGGCTGCTGTCAGTAATAGAACGCAAGCGAACCCCCTTGTTTTCCTTGAAGCAGCGAAGGCAGTTGATGGAGACAAATCTCCCAAGACGAAGAAGGTCTTTTTCCACTACGTTGTGCAGCCAGATCGGGCTCACGAGGACATTAAACTGCGCGAGATGTACCTCTCAAACTTAGAGGCTGTGTTGCGCTCAATGATTGAGGGAGTTTTCTACAAGTTTAGTATCGTTGGAGAAGAAGCTTCGAACATTGCCAGGTACTAAAATTTACTCATGATTTTATTTTTTTGTATAAATATTCTTTACATATGCCCGCCATATATTATAGAATAAGATCAAGCAGAGGCAATACTTGTACTACTCTGTAACGATTCTCAAAAATGCGAGGGAGATACAACATATATCTAACCTGCAGGCCAACACTGGAACGCTATTTAGCAATGCATGGTCCTGATCAACTCACCATAGAGGAAGTCGACAATGAAGGTAAAGAAGCGCCTTTTCGAACACGTAATGATCCTAATAGAAGTTGTAATCAGGCGGCGACCTATGCCTCCACAAGCGCGCCATCGATATGCTGAAACAGAGCGAGAGGGGGGATATGTACGACATGTATGTATTCGGGAATGATGGAGCACGGCTCGTTGGTGGTGCAGAATGGGTAAGAAAGTTCCGGGAGATTTTCTTACGCCCCGTTGTGGCTATTGCAGGGCCGATCGTATCGTGCCAGGGCATGTCGCCGCATGTGCAAACGCACCTTTTCGCTGTGAACGACCTCGGACTTCCATATCTTATGAGACGGAGCTGTGACACCCCTAATGTATTTATCGTTGTGTGCTTAACATAGCATGGTCATGATATTTGTCATTCTCGCCCAACCCTCCTTATGTTTGAAAGAATGGAGAGGAAGAGGGAGGATTTAAGAAAGAAGAGCTTGAAACTGTGGAGAGAGAGAGAGGGGGGGGGGGGGGGGGGGAAAAAAATTTCGGATTTTTTTGGGGACAAAAAAAAAAAATAGCTTGGCTTTTTAAAATAAATTGCTCCCGGAGAGCTGGGTTTTCAAAAAATCCCATTTTCCGCCCAAATTTTTCAAAAAGGGATGGAAATCGCTTTATTTCTACCCCAATTGGCTGGGAAGGGCTTCCCCCTCCC
>ADNK01000909.1:0-13748 GCA_000320545.1 Bigelowiella natans CCMP2755 | reverse complement strand
AGCCATTTTTTGTATGCAGCAGAGGGGGTGTGGGGGGGGGGTGAGGAGTATAGTTCATGCAACACAGTATCCTGATGTCATCATCGTGGTGTGTGTGTGTGTGTGTGTGCCAACTCCTTCCCTCTGATGTGAAGGTACTACCTCCTTTGTCTCGTGCATCTACTTTCCCTCCGGACTATTATAATAGAAATACATCTTCCCGTTAAGTCCCAATATTAAATCTCCATCTAGCTTTAAGGCACCATCGTCACCATCACCATCACCATCACCACCATCATCATCATCATCAGCAGCAGCAGCATACTACTACTACTACTACTACTACTACTACTACTACAGCTACTACCTTCTGCAAGAACGGAATTACCAAAGCTTCACCCTCTCTAGCCGCCATGTGGATGGGGGTGAAACCCTACAGAACGAATAAACAGGAGAGAGAGAGAAAGATGATGGAATGGTCTCATATAGAAGGAAGGACTACTGAAATGGAGATGTTGGTTATGACTGAAACACCCACGAGGAACACCCTTCGCTGCAGCATAAGCAGTATCATGAGCGAGGTTTCCTCCTTTCTATCGCCTTCTTTATTTCTCGATAGACTGCCCCCTTCTTCTTCTTCTTCTCTTCTTCTTCTTCTTCTTCTTCTTCTTCTTCTTCTCTTCTTCTCTTTCTTTGTGTTATATCCTCATCGTTCATCATCATCATCATCATCATCATCATCATTCTTGACTGGATTATCGACGACCTACCTCATTGTTCCGGTGATTGACATTAAGCTTCAACTCAACGAGTTTCCGAGCTAGATTCAGCATCCTTGAGGAGGAGGAGGGAATATGTGGGATTAAGAAGAACCAGCATAGCAAAAATCATGCTAGCATTATGAGGGGGCATTATTCAGTCTATCGTTCAATGTCACAATCCTTAGACTGTGCGGGTATCAGTAGCTAATGCAGCAATAAGTAGTCGTAGCGGCAGTAGTAGTAGTCGTAGTGTAGTAGTAGTGGTGGTGGTGGTGGTAATTCTTGTTGTTGTTGTTGTTGTAGCGCCAGAGGGAGAACCAATAGCAAGAGATGGAGCAACATATTTGCGCCAAAAAGAAAAGAATTGTTTTTGTCTACTACTATTAACCCGTTCTTAGCGGCGTCGTTAAGTACAGTGTCACCAAACGAATCCACGTTCTTAATGTCAGCCTACATTGTTACCACACCAAATGATCAACTGCAGTGATATGCATTATCGCGGCACCATCGTTCATGCCGTTGCTGTCGTCACCGCTGTCGCAATTCTATGTGAGCGTCATTGCCGCTCTCCTACACATAAACCTCTGCCGTAATGCAAAAACATCAGCCAGCAGGGCAGTAAATATCACCTTTGCTTCAATTAGCAGGATCGCTACTTCCTCGTGTTTTTTCCACACCTTAGGGGAGGGGGAGAGGTGTAATGGTGGGTCTATTATGCAACGCTCTTCTATTATGTATTCACGAGGGAGAGGAGCCGTCATTATGAAAATTAATCAATCTATCGAATCAATTACTGCAAGAGATAGCGCTGAATCTGCCTGCTTTGTTCTCTGCAAGACATTTGCTAAATAATTGCAACAAAAACACACAAGCACACAACGACAACAACAACAATGACGAGCAAATACATAGCGAGAAGGGATTAGAGGCATACATGTAAAGTTGATTTACTGCTTGATGATGCAGGATAATGTGCCAAAAACGAATGAGTCTACGACTGCCATTATCAATAAATACCTTTTTTCTCCACGAGATATTTGCAGATTTCCAAGTTCCCGCGCATCGAGGCTGCGATGAGAGGGGAGGAGCCCTACGACAGGAACAGCGGGAAAGGTTGTGAGAGATGGCCGACAACAGTCATGTGGATCACAACGTGATAGTCGCCGACAACAACGGTTCTATCAGTAAGCATATTTCTTCAAATCCATGCCACTTTCATTTGATCATAAATTCAATGAGACTTTGGTACTTCTGCTACTATTTAGCAGTAGATGGAGCGTATGAATTGTGCGATAAAAGAGCTATTTTGCAGTGGTGGTGGTGGTGGTAGCAGCAGCAGCAGATCAGCAGCAATAGTACCGCAACATTAATCTGGTTGACGTCGGCATTCCGCTTAACTAGCTCTTCCACAATGTCCTTCTTTCCGAATCTAGAAGAACAACAAGTATAGGTAAGTGCTGCAGGATGGTATAACGAGCTTCACACTCTACTACCTAGATGCACGGATCAAAGCGCCTTCCTTCGAATCGCCCATTATCTTATCGAAATCGCCGCCGTCTCTAAGAGTTGATTTCAGAAGCAGAAATATGGAAGGCGAGGGGATCATGGTTACTTCGTGTGATATCAATCGATCGGAAGCCTTGCATGGAAAGCTAAAATTGAATGTCAAATGGGCGGGAAACAACCTGATATGAGTCAGAAAGTCCTTGTTCGTCATATCCACATACACCTGGTTAGGTTGCCATTTTATCATCCACAGCAGTGAACGATAGGACGAAAGATTGGAAGAGCGCATGGCACGTTTTGGGGCATTTTATGCTAACGAAGTAAAGAGGAAGCTACTCTCTCGCAAATCTATCTCGTTTTCGCCTCCTAACAGTGTGAAAGCATGCCAACCTCGTCGCTCCTCGTGCGGTTCAGGGAAGGTCTTCGCAGGAAGTCGGGAACCTTGTTGAAAAAGCAGCAGCAAACACGTAATATTGAGTATCTGAAACGAGGATAGTCTTGAGTGTATGTGCTGATGCACCAACGAAGACGCTTTCTGTATTAGCATTTACGAAAAGAAAGTGCTGGGTGAGAATGGTGACGATGATACGATACCCCCTGAGGTACTGAAGGCCTCTGTGGCTGGCCTGTAGATTTTTTCGGAGAACAAGAAGAAGGAGGGTGAAACAATTAGGGACGAGTTACTGAAAAGATTAATCGAAAGAGCTCAAAATACCTTGGTCCAAGCACATGGCTACGTGCAATTCGATTGCGCTGATATTTTTTCGGAGTAGGGAGAAAAGGTAGTAATTAAATCTCTCAGAAGATACATAATCCTCCATTTTCCCCTTCAATTTCGCTCATGATTCTACCTCGCTGGGAAGGAGCCCTCGCACACAGGACATTGAACAGTTCCTCCCTCGCCACCGTCGTTTCCATCCCCTCCTCCTCCTCCTCCACCTCGTTCATTTTGCTGGGGCGCAGGTAAGGCAGTACCGCACACAGAACAATGAGTAGCCCCTGAAAGACGTAGAAAGACACGCATAAACGTTGGAATCGAAGTTGTGTTCAACCATTCAGTCCTCATCCTTTCTAAATCTTGATACTCAACAAGCTTCGAACGAATATGTTTCGAACCCACCAATATCGTTGAGAAAGGTGCATGCTGGGCATGCCTGTTTGGCAAAAACAAAATATATCACTAAATTAAACAAATGTGAGCTTAGATCTAAGAGGATTCGTGCAGAAATCATAATTATATGCAGTGAAACATCGAAGTTTATGTTGATATGCTTGCACCGCCATCGTCCTAAGAATGGTACGGGTGCTCGAGCAATAGAAGACAGAATTTCGAAGTTGCGACAACAAAATCGTATAATTCTTAATGGAAATTGCAGGGCCTTTCATCGGACTTGTGCTGGTGAGGTTGAGCCTCGGAAGAAAGATATCTTTTTGTGGTTATGGAACTGCGACAATCGAATGTGGGCATTTGCGTTGGGAATGCAGCCGGTTTTCCGATGTTTTTCCGACTCTTCTCGGAAGCTTCCGAGAAGAGTCTGGTTGCCTCCCTGTTGCTTACGTAGGTTCCCCCCAAATTACTTTGTATCCTGTGCTTTAAGCTTGTGTTTTTGCAGATGATGATGCTCTCCTTTGTCTCTGGGAAAGATGGTACCAGAAGGTACATACGGGGCCGCAACCGAGGTCATGTGTTGCAACCGCCGAACACTCCCACTAAAATATCTGCAACCTTGCAATACGCATCGACGGATGATGAAAAGCAAAGCGACGCTGGAAAACTGGAAGTAAAGTTCTGTGTTACGCTGAAGGAACCCACGAAGGAGCAGAAAGAAGGCAGTATTGACTTGGATAAAATTGATTTCATACGAATTGCTGTGATTGGGTGCAAAGATGAGCAGGTTGTAATGGCAGTACCTAGAGACAGTTTCTAAGATAACTACTGCATTTGTGTGTGTGTGTGTGTGTGTGTGTGTGTGTGTGTGTGTGTGTGTGTGTGTGTGTGTGTGTGTGTAAAAGAGAGATCGAGAGAATGAGAGGATTTTTTGAATTTATCGTCAAATCTGGAAAGTCATTGTGTATACGTGTACTATTTATTATCCGACAGACAAGGGACAAGGTTCTCGCTTCAGCTTGTCCAGAGTATGAAGTTGGTGCTACGACACTTATTTTTGAGGACTTTAAGGATGGGATCGCCACAGATGGAACCCCACAAAGTATTACGATGGCAATAAAAGCGGAAATGTTAAAAGGAAGAGTTATCCTCGTTACTGCAGTTGCCTATTCGAAGGGAGGGCTATCTTCAAAACACGCTAAAACAACTGTCCTCCTGTCGAAAGAGAAGATCTCAGAATGATGTCAGTCGGATTTAAACATATAATTTCTGTTTGATCGACTGTTTTTTCCCACTATCTTTGTCCAGCCTCTGTCACCCAACGTCGTCCGTTCCCCCTGACACGCGCCAAGCTGAAACGCGTGCTGTGGAAAGCAAATGAACTCCGCACATCTGAGGAGTATCTAAATCTCTACTCGCTCAAAGGGGCAGCAGATCAAGCATGGATCATCAAAGTCACACACGACCTCTACGTTCGTGTGCTAAGAGGTGAGATGGGGCTTTACGGTATAGACCTTTATGACGCGCTGGAGCAGGTCTTCACCGTGAGGGGGAGGGCCATTCGTGATGACGACAAGGAAATGCAAGAGTTTCTGGCGAAGCTAATTCACGTTAAGTACGATAGGGCAAGACCCTGCCCTCTGAAGGTTGGTTCTTCCCTCCCTAAGATCCCCCTGTACATGCTACGGAGGAGGGATGAAGGTGGGTTTCAAAAGCAGGAATCGCTTAAAGAAACAAGCTTAGAAGCTTACGTTGAGGTTAGTCCAGAAATACACTTTTTGGGTATGCAATAATACCATGTCGACGAATGGTAGGCAAGGGGGGGTGGATTGGTGCCCACAACCATGAGTGCTTGAGGTGCGAGTGGAGATGTAGTTGAAGGCTGATATGTTTTTTAGTGCTCGATGAGGCTGTTCTACGTCACCATGTTAACACGTAGCATATATTACAACAGGGGGAGGAAGGCTGTGTGCTATTCGCAGGTTCCTGGAGTTGACCACCATTTCAAGACCTAGCGTCGCGCCTCTCTAGTTTTGCCCTGAAAATCACGAAGTCGCGGAAGTTTCGGATTGCGGTGGTTTATATTGCTGAGGCACATGCAGCAGACGAGTGGCCGGTGAGCACGAAGGTACGGATCAAGCAGCATGCGGACCTAAAGGAGCGGGTCAGATGCGCAACAGCCTTTGCAAAGGCGATGAAGCTTGAGAACTGCGATATCCTGGTCATTCATGTTCAGAACCGTGTAGTGCTAATGATAGCAATAGCAGCAGGAGTAGTAGTAATTGCAACGGCTATAACGATGTACGTAAAAATTAATTTCAACCTATCCTTCCAGTAACAAAGGGGTGGTCATGAAATCAGCCTTATACAAAAAATATTAAAAAACAAAAAAAATAGAACAAAAGCAATGCAAATACTCCCTAACATACTAATTCCTATCGACCTTTGGTTGGACCCTTACTTTCTTCAGGTCGACAGTATGTCAGATGCTTTCACGAATGCTTTGGCCGCACATCCGCTCAGGTATTACGTGGTGGATGGCAGAACGTCACCCCCCAGATTGCAATATATTGCGAAGCCCATATGTAGCGAAGGCCTGGCCTCGCATCGCGGGGAGTATCGAGGCTATGATCTAGATGATTTGTGCATGTATCTCAATGTGGGAAAGGGATCCCTCAATTGGACGATGGCAACGACAAAGCCAGTGGAGTAGGTCTAGAGGTGGAAGATAGATGATTTTTGCCGCTTAGTCGCAAAATCTTAACAACATTTTGCACCATTCCACGCCTCACCGTGCAATCATCATCATTAGCTCCTTTGTGCAATGACGAGTTGGCAACTAAAACCGCAATGGGAATGTCGCTCTGAGAACTTATGAGGAACAATGATGGTGGCTACGTTATCGATAAATTTTGTACCTAGTTGATGCTAACCTAACAGGTCATGGATTCAATTTTTATTTGCGATGCGATGGCTTCACAGCACTAGCAGTGCGAGCGTTGCTTGCAGCCACAGCTACTGCTGCATGTGAAACACCCATGTTCGGGGACTGTCGAGCAATGTCACAAGGCATTACATGTTTGCTTACTTACATCAACGAACGAACATCTGCTAGCTCGACTTCAACACTGAAGTTCAAAGCTCACATTGATCATGTTCATTCACAATGCAATGATGAGTGTCTAGATGTTCGATGATGACGAGGTCCAGAGCTCGTGTAAGCTTGTGGATCTCTGCATCTGCGCAAGTCGCTAGAATGATAAGAAGTGCCAACAACCATGCGTGCAATGTGGCAAAACGAACTCCTCTAGCTCTCTCCAGCTCTTCATGGCGATCTCTAGCTTGTTCACAAGCTAGCTAGCGATGCGGCATGCCAGCATGCAGCATGCACATGGCTAGATGGTCTGACAGCAGCTCGCGTGCACTCCACAGTCACACTGTGTTTGTCGTTCAATTGTGATGGATTTCAAAAACACATGCTGCATCCTGCAAAAAAGTGAAATCACTTTCATTGGTGCAGGTGTTGTGTTTCGAATTTTTGCACATGAATTGATGTTCAATGACTGACAAACATGAGAATTGAGGTCCAAAATCGTGAACATGGTGCAGCGATGCGGAATCTGACACGGTGTATGTGTGCGTCCCCCCCCTCACCGCCAACGTGGCCCCTCTAGCCCTACCCGCAAAGGTTAGATGATGCCACATCGTGATCTCGGATGATCCAGTTCTCGTTTCAGAGTTCATTTAATTAGCCTAAATGTCACGTCGCACTGCAAAGATCCAGGGCATGCCCACACCCTCGTCAAATACTGGAGCTAGTTCCTAGGTTCCATGGATGAACTAGGATGTCGCAGAGGGCAAATTGGAGGGTTTGAACCTCGACTTCGCGCCGAATTTCTTCTCCAAAATGTCGGAAGAACCCTTTGCGTAAGAGAGTGGGATCTTTGCGGGGACCAAGCTTAGTAAGATTCGTTTAAAGAATGGGGAATAGTAGCATAGCGTCATTGGTAATTTGTTGTCGCTGTTAGGATGATTGAGGTTCTATGAGCAGAATACAAGAGAATAGCAACGCTTTAAGTCTGAAATCTTCCAGAACAAAGAAGTATGGCCTCTTCACCCCCCTCTCGCTTCCTGCTGCCTCGAGTCCGCCAGGACCCCGCAAAGACCTCTCTACAAGCAGCTGTATTTGCGTTGTCGCTAGTCGCCATTCTAGCATGTGTTCTTATTTCTCAGCAGTATAGTGCAGTCGAAATACCGCTCGGAAGCATAGCACCTCCTGCAAATTCTGAAAACCAATTCTTCCCCGAGCTTTTCGCACCTAGGTCCAAAGTTAGAGGCGGGTTCATAGACACTCCGGACGGGATCGCCAGGATGTTTGATAAAGTATTTAACGTCATTGATCCCGCAGCTCTGAAGCAGGCTCTGGAGAAGAAGCCATGCGATACAAGCAAGTGTGACACACCAAAAGGCCGAACCACCAGTAGTATGAGAAAGTGTACCCCGCCACGATTAGTTTTGCCACCACCACCACCCGCAATTCGTCCTCCACCCGCAATGATGATGAGCGGGAGGTGCGCCTCTGACGTAATCGACGCTGGCTCAGCGATTGTGATTGCATGCGACGTTCCTGGGGTCAAAAAGGAGGATATCAAGATTTCGCTTAAGGATTCCATTCTCACGGTTTCCGGAAAACGTGCACGCAATGCTACTGATAATAACTGGACCATCAAGGACGAGAGGTGGTTCGGAAACTTTTCTCGCGCATTTCGAGTTCCGGATACGATCGATACTGCCGCCATTAACGCGACCCAGGTAGACGGTGTATTGACCATTCGAATGGGAAAGAAACCAGAAAAAAAACCTGTATCGATCCCTATTTCGTAATAAGATGGCCTTTAATTTTAATATCTTGGGGTTTTCTCCCTCCCCATCTTCGGATGCCAGTTTTGATGGAACGGGCCTAAATATCCTGACTGAACTATAAGATATTATGTTTGATCCTTCATCCAGTTATAATATCGTTGTGCTATGCTTTGTGTGTAGCCTAGAGATGTTATGTGTAAACAAAGCATAGAAGTGGTTACGTGTACAGGTTCGCCTGTTGATGAACATGGCTATGTGGTATCATAACGTAATATAGCCTTATAGGGCTACATTGTATTGCTATATAATTACTACGTGGGCAGCAGTTCCAATATTGTCCATAGTATGTATAATCTTGGCATCATTCGCTGTGGTATTGCCACATTATAGTGGACATTTTTATGTGTGTGTGCACGCAGTATGTAGGTAAGCTGATGCACAATATAGCCTTTATGGCTCTATTCGTGTACCCTATCTAGGACGTGTGTGCTTTAGAACATGTGGGATAACAATAGTTCACGTGTGCTTCAGAACACATGTGCACAATGGATCATATGTGCTTCAGATAATGCAACATGTGCACTAATTTGGTACATGCTAGCATGCGTGCTGTGTGGGCAAGAACATGTGTGTAAAAGCACATGCAGCAATGATTATTGCATGTGTGCATCATCTGTAACTACATATGTTCATACGCGCACGCAAGCGAACATAAGCCTTCATGCCTCTATTGCACTGTCGATTGTTTGGTAGTGTACTCGTTATTAGTGCTATAGAGCGATACATGCGCATTGCATCGCTACATGCCAGCGCAGCAGCATAGCTACGGCACGTCTAGACGTGCTGATATGTGTGTGCAATGCATGTGCTCATGCAGTCTACTCAGTGCACACAGTGCTCGCACAGAAATGCACCATTCTTGAGCGTTCAACGAAGCTTACTAGCTTAAGGGATCGCTATACGTCATATGTAGATAGATGCAATGCTTGTTCTTGAAAACAAAGCGAACGTTTGCCTGGCTATCTAGCTATGGCGCTCATGACATTTTCACTATCGCCTCAAGTCTAAACTGCAACTGAAGCGTCACTTTTACTTGCAGATGTGCTATTCCTGACTAATATCTCGCAGAGAATGGCATAGGCACGTCCAGCATCACAGATATTAATATCTCCGCGGCTGTTAGCTCCGAATCTACACTCCTGCTATGGTATCATTAAGTAAGCGGTTTGCGGCCGCAGCAACAGCATTCTGGTTATCCTTCGAGATGGTATCACTGGTGTGATTATCGGCAGGGGTATCTGCAGACGAGATGTTTTGAGTGCTATAGAGCACGTTGTCGCTATTGTGGAGCTGTGAACCCAATCCTTCCAGGGACACAGGATCATCCCAAACTATTGGATACTGGTAGATGCGCGGCTCGTCGGAAAGAAGGCTGTAGAAATGGTTGAAAATAAGCAGTAGCAACAAAACGGCAAGTGTTACATCTTGTGCCCGTAGTTTTGTATGGGCGAGAGTGTGCTTGTTTCCGAGCTGCACTTCCAACACAAGGAAAAATATTCCTCTCCCTGCATTTCGCTCTCTCTCAATATTAATATCGATTAATGATATATATATATATATATATATATATATATAATATGTATTATATTTGTATTTTAATCAACCGGTCGCACCCCCCCCCCCCCCCCCACACACACACACACACACACACACACAGAGAGAGAGAGAGAGAGAGAGAGAGAGAGATCCCGAGCCAAAAGAAAGAAAAGAAGGGGGAAAGGAAAGGCACCTTCTCCAAAAAGTTGCAGGGTCAGTAGATTCAGGCCTGCTAGTAAAGCCGTCCCTAGCTCCGTCCGGTATGACCAAATTTGCTGATTTATATCACATATTTGCAAAAAAACAGTGTCTTAGTGGTACTGCTCTGAGGAGTGTGTTTTTTCTAGAATATGATACGAAAAATACATTTATAGAATAAATATTAATAAATGAGTACATGAAACAAACTTTGTGTGTGTTTGTGCGCGTGTGTGTGCGTATTCGTCATATAAACGAGTATAATATAAATATAAAAAAATATTTATACTGCGATTGTTGCCGGTGTCGCCGTCGTCATCGATTGCCTCCTCCCTTGTCTCACACACGTTCACATAGTAGCCGATCTGATGCAGGGGTAGCGATGCGGTGAAGGCGATGGCAATGAGCGACAAAGATAGAGGATGAGGACGAAACAATGGTCAGAACATATTCCTGAAGGGACGGATTGATTAGGGGGACGTTCATCTCCTCCTAAATCCTCTTATCTCCTCCTTACCCCCCTCCCTCCCCCCTCCCGTCGTCCCTCTATAGCACCTTCAGAAATCTATTGCCTCGATAGGAGCAGGTAAGGAGTAGCACAGTGGCTCCCAATCGGTCCTCCGCTGGGATCCTTATAGGGAGGGGGGGGAGGGCGGGCCGAGTTTATAACGATGTACATGGTAACACGAATTACCATCACGCCGATGAGTGCTGTATTGAAGATGTTGTTGAGGATGAATTTGAGCTAGCAACCAGCCCCCCCCCCCCCCCTCCTCCCCAAGCCCCAAGAGGGGGAAAGCTGAGAAGAGTGTTAGTAGCAACACCGTTTCGGGTCTGGGGGAGGCGTCTCCAGGATGAAACGTGAAATGCCTCCTTTGATAGGGCCAACATCAACGTCCTCTAGCTCCTAATGATGATGTTCGGCATTTCGGTCAACCACAAGAATACGTTCACAGAGATAGTGGAGGCGGGAAGTATCTTGGTTGATACAAGTACGGTTGCTGAATACCGACGACGATGCCTTGCGACAGCAGAAATCATATTTTTTTAATATTTTATATCCCATGCGAATGATGTTTCACGACAAAGAATTGAATAGGTTGGTGACGATGACGACGATGATGACTTGATCTAAGCTCTTATCAGAGGCGGAGCCAACCCACACCACATTCCATCTAACAAACACACAAAATATGTTATCCTTTCAAGCAAAATAGAGGGGCTGAAAATGGATGTTCATATAATGTGTGTATATATATATATATATATATATATATATATATACGTATGTGTGTGCTTATACCTTAGATCATCCTTGAGGCCTTTTTCTTGTGTTTCAAGTGTAATTTCAAACCGAAGAGGCTGTGATACGACACACAAAAGAGGCTATTATGAGTGCCACTACACGCTGTCAAGTTGGCCATATTTCAGACATTCGGACGTCTTAAAGCGTCGATATTTTTGCTGCTCCTCTGTAACAACTCACTTTTAGGAGCAGTGATGGGTTCTCCAGCACTTGAATAGATTTTAACCTGTGGAATTGCAAGACAACAAAAATAAAAACGGAGGGAAACATATCCGGGGAGGAAAGCAATGCTGGAGGATATGTTTTGTGTAGGATAAGTGAGATGATAGTATGTGAGTAAACGGCTATTTGGTAGGGTTGGTAACCTGACAGCTGGCGAGTCAAAGTCTACATGTTTGATAACAATACCAGCGTAAGGTTAACTCATAATTGCACACACGCACGTTGAGAGAGAGAGAGAGAGAGAGAGAGAGAGAGAGGAGAGATGTTTGCGTCTATCACGTTAGCTCTAATTCATGAATGCTAAATTGAATTTAAAAATGGTAGCAAACCATAATCGGGAATGTCGTCCAAGATTTCTTCCAGATTTCCCTGTCCTTCCTCCCCCTCACCCTCACCCTCCCCACGTCGCGCACGCTTCCTGATAGAGTATAAGCCATACAAATGAGGCTGATCAATAATTACAATGGACTAGTATCTATTCTCAACAGAACCGAATGAAATATACACTCTCTCCGGGAATGTAGCGCTCTTAGTTTCAATGCTGTTTACTTGTCTGGATAAGCGCCAGCCTCTTCTGCCTCTCCCCCCTCCTCTTCATCTTCAGGGAGTTTAAGATTTGGATCGGAGTCGTCGTCTTCCGGGTCTGCTCCGACTGCCTCCTCGCTAGGATTCTGAGAAAAGAAAAATCGTGGAGAAGAGGGAAGGTGGTGGTAGCAGGAGTTGTTGTGCTCAGTCGCTGATGACAGAAGGGATGAACGAATATAGAGATTTTGAAACACCTCGTTGACAGAAGGGCTGAAAAGAATATAGAGATTTTAAAACACCACCTCATCGGCCAAGCTATCTCCCATTATTGTCTCACTTTCTCCGCTTTTCCCGTCTATATCACCGATCGCTGTGTCGAGGAGAAAGGGGGGGGGTTGAGCAAAAATGTCCTGCGATTAGAGGCCAACTGCACGAAAGTCATCATCAGGTTTGGTGTCTTCTTCTCACAATCCATCATCATCATCGATATGTCTTCTACTCACAGTCCATCATTCCTCCCCGAAGTAGTCTCCAGTGCGCCGACCCGAAAGGAGGGTTGCCTCTCTGATGATCAACTCATGTTCGTGCTCACTAGATAGTAAACGATGGGCAGATAATTTACCTCCTGCTCTGCATCCAATTGGATAAGACGTGTGACGCATGGCCTGGTGCCACTCTCACGATATCTACTTTGGACCAATTGCTTAGGAGCTATAAAACTGCTGCCTACGCGACCGTTATGGCGGTCATGAGAGAGCTGGAGGAGGACAAGAAGGGGAAGGGCGCATAGGGTTAATGCTGCTGGGATGCAGCCCCACCTCATGCGACCCGATGTTCTATTCAATATGCGAGCAAGGGAGAGAGAAAGAGAGCCTCCCTCTTAGATGTTTCTGGTTTCAAAATAAGCCTAAAAATCCTTGGTAAAATCCGTGTTGTTCGACGTAATTAACATGGAAAAATATCGAAAATTAACTTTGAAGTTGTAGGAGCTTTGCGATGTTGGCGACGTGCTGGTTGGCTATTCGCTGGTCCTACTCATTTCAGAACAAAATTTGAGCGTGAATCTTCCTTACGATGATGCCGTGAGTCGCCGGTGCTGTTTTTCGAATTTTCGACGGAAACTTTGATGTCGTAGGATCAAAATTGGACGGATTCTTTCCTATTCTTCTTCTCCCCTCACCCGCTTCGGAACGATGCGAAAGCGTCTTCGCCGCGGCGACGATTGTGGGGCCAACCGACGGACGAGGGCAGTTGAATGCGGCGACCGACGGTCCAGGGATGGCAAAGAAAGCGATATGTCGGCTAGTAAAGCGGTGCAAATGGAGATGGGGCAGGAGGATCTTGACCGCCTCTGCTCCCTTCCCATCGAGGTTTGTGCTGTGATGTATATCAATGTATGTGAGTGGGGTTCACGATTGAAAGCTTTGCAACACACCTTTCGCAGACTTTTATTATCATTCCTCCCTCCTCCCCCCCCTTTTCGAAAATTAAAACAAATTAAAACAAAGCACAACCACCGCGCAGGTGTGTCGTCGGGTATTCATGTTTCTTCCAGGACGGACGCTCATCCGGTGAAATGCAACTACTACAACTACGACTTCTGATAAATTAGAGGAAGAGGCGACAGGGAGAAAGCGCTTAACATTTTGGGTTTCTCGTCGCCTTTCTCTCTCTCTCTCTCTCT
>ADNK01000910.1:0-97734 GCA_000320545.1 Bigelowiella natans CCMP2755 | reverse complement strand
ATAAAAAAAAACACACACATATTTTTCACTTCTTTTTGTGCGGCTACCCCCCCCCTCCCCCCACCTTTCCTAAACTCCAGTATTCTTACATTCCCGGACGTTTGTCGCAGGTACCACTACGTCGAATTGGTGTGGGGGCGGTTGGCAGTCATCACCCGCATCTTCTCGTTGGACATCAACGGCAGAACTACTGATGGCCTGGTAGCATGATCATCGTTTTGAAGTAGAGTTTCTAAGCTCGCTCCACAGCAGCACGAGCGTTGCATTTTACTGAAGAAGAACGCATCGTGCAAGAAGACTTACGTAGTACTTTCGAGGCGACACGACGTGTCGCTGGAGGAGGAGGAGGAGGAGGAGGACAAATTTTTAATTATCATGTTTCAGCTGAGTTAGGCACGCACACGCACACACTCACTCACTCGCTCACACGCTCACTTTGTAACAACTACCATCAGGTCCCCATGGCTGATATGCTCAACCACCACCCAACAAGACAGACAACTTGGGGATACAGCGACAAGAAGCAGGGATTCGTGATGACGACCACGCAGAAGGTGCTCTGCTGGTGCTGCTGTGCATGTGTTCTCCTTCGTCTTTGAGACACACACACAGAGGAGAGAGGGAGAGAGAGAGAGAGAGAGAGAGAGAGAGAGGGAGGGAGAGGGAGAGAGACTGCACAGAAAGGGGCGTGAAGACACAAATCGTGATTGCCCTTTAGGTGGGGTCGGATCAGCAGCTTTTTGATAGCTATGGACGAAAATGGCAGGTAGTGCGACCGACCGGAGGATGATGAAAATGATGATGATGACGACGACGATTACGACAAATGCGACAAATACGACAACAACGACAATGATTTTTCCGATGCTAGCCCTGACCATGCATGGACTCATTCACCAACACACGCACACATACACAAACCAGTGGCGCATATGATGTTCTGTTGCGGCCATCCATCATCATCATCATCATCATCATCATCATTAACAACATCAGGGTCGGTATTTTGTCAACTACGGCTTCACGATCGACCAGAACTATGAGGACAACGACGCGGTGATATACGCGCGGCTGGAGGATTCGGATCCCCTTTACCATCAGAAACGCCGACAGCTCGGCAGCTGGACAGTGAGGGAGTTTCAGCCTCAAGTAGTAGTAGTAGTAGTAGTAGTAGTAGTAGCAGTAGTAGTTTGGTAGTCCTAGATGTCTTTTCTTGTCTCTTTTGTTATGTTAGTAGCTGCGACGTCCGTATTAGTATTAGTAGTAGAAGTAGTAGCAGTAGTAGTAGTAGTAGTAGTAGTAGTAGGAGTAGTGTAGCGAGTGGTCGCGAGTTGTGTGAGATCAGTAAGAAGAAGGTCATGTTGTTGTTGTTGTTATTGTTGTTGTTGGTATTGGTGTTGTTGGTATTGGTGTTGTAATTGTTGTTACGGGAAACTCGACGCGGCATCGGTGTCGTGATCGTGTCGGATGCACCCGAACATGCACACGCACAACACGTGTGTGTATACATCTGCGCTCATTTTTAGTGAGATATTCTTTTGATGATTGAGTGGTTTTGATCCTAATGATGAGACGATCGTTTTTCTCCCTCCCCTCTCCCGTTCCCCTCCCCCCTCCCTCCTCCTCCTCTCTCTCTCTTTCTCTCTGTGTGTGTGTCAGGCGCACTGGGCTCGAAAGGCAAAGGACATGATGGCGTTCTTTCGCACAGCTGCTGCCACTTCGGAGGAATTGGCACGGAGGCCAAACTTCAACCACCATATCTCCATGTATTTCTGAAAGATGTAGAGAGCGGGTCGGGGGGGGGGGGGAGATTTTCCTATTATTCAAAAATTTGCTCTTCTTCTTGCTTCTCTTCTTGCCAAGCCATATCTCCTTTCGCCATACCTTCACCTCACATACATCGTAATTATAACTCGGAGATTTAAAAACTCATAGATATACGAAAACTTCGTTGAATTTTTCTGCACCATGACCACTGTTGCGAGACAATAAAAATCATCGGTGTTTTCAGTAGTCATGATTTCTTGAAATGTATTCCTTGTAGCACACACTTATAAAAAAGAATAATTACATCAGCAGCTGCAGCAGCTGCATCATCATCATCATCACCATCACCATCATCATTATCATCAAAATATCTCCACGCATTGACCCATACATCTACCCACTCGTTCGTGCGTTCTTCAGTCGCAATGAATCTGCGGCTCTAGCGTTGTTGGACAAGGCGTGTGATGTGTCCCTTGGGAGGTTTGAGCACTCACTCCAGCACGATCACAAACTGCTTAAGGTGCTAATAGTAACATACCCGTAACAACAGTGAAGTAGTAGTAGTAGTTTGTAGTAGTAATTAACGTCAAAACCATGGCTCGCCTCTCCATGATTGTTTAAGAAGAAGCTTGAAGTAAGTAGTAGCGAGCCTGCGCATGACGACGTGGACACCTCTTTATGAATAATGGCGACGGTTGGAAAAGATGATGCTTTGCCTTGTTTGATTGGCCTCAGCAAAACAAATGGGAGGACACGAATCATCGCAACTGCATTATCATGCGCGCGGGGGAGAAAGAAGTTTTGATGTGGTAGTATCAGTAGCACTTTCAGCAGCAGCAGCAGCAGCTAAGAGAGGCTTCGGGTTAGAGGGAGGAGGAGGAGG
Source organism: Bigelowiella natans CCMP2755 (assembly GCA_000320545.1). Taxonomy (NCBI): domain Eukaryota; phylum Cercozoa; class Chlorarachniophyceae; genus Bigelowiella; species Bigelowiella natans. Next base: position 95,084 of record ADNK01000910.1, on the reverse strand, counting down.
AGGAGGAGGAGGAGGAGGAGGATGTTCTTTCTACTACCTTTGTTGAGATGGCAAATGGAGGAGTAGTATTTAGAGAATAACGAGATGATGATTAATTGCATTGCGGGGTTCTATACTTCCTCGTTTCGCTGGCATGTTACGAGTATGGCGTAAACACGTCTTTCCCCCCTTTTTTTTTATCCTCTTCTTCTTCCTCCTCTTCCTCTTCTTCGGTGCATATATATATATATATATATATATATATATATATATATATATAATATTTAAGATATCATTTACTACTTAGGTACAAGAACCTGTCTCGAGTCGGCCGAAAGCTGCTCACTGTTCCCTTAAAGAACCAGGAGGCCGAGGTGACTGCCATAATTATCATCATCTTCGTCCGCCATTGGCATGTGTGTATTTTCCGCATTTTCATCACTGTGCCGCCGCCGCCGCCGCCGCCATTGCGCCTTGAAACTCGTACAAGCGCGAATATCTCCTGATGGTAGCAACTGTCCTTCGACACACAAACATACAACCACAACGATTCTTCGTTTCCAGTTCCATCCCAAGAATATGGCCAATATCATCATCAGGCCCCTGCAAAGGAATTGCGTCTTCGTGTGTACTACGACGCGCATATTTTTCCGTTGGTTAAGGCGGCGTCTCGTCGTTGCTAGCGATGCGTACCGTATGCATATATCTAAGTGTGACTCGTAGTGAATAGAGTTTCACTGCAGGCTGTATCAATACATGTGCGCGTATAATCGTTAGAAAGTGCCTGATTCAACCGGCAAAACTACCGCAACACACATGATCGATGACATGTGAACACGTCGTCAAGTAGTTACAAGTGCAGATTCGTTAAAGAAGAGTAGCTCTCATCAACGGATTTTTGTTCAAACAAACTTGACAACTATACTGCCTGCATGCCACGCATGACCAGGATGCACGTACATACATGCAGCCGCAGCGCATGCACATGTGTTTGGCGACGAAATTTGTTTGCTGCTTGCGTGCTCATGGCGCTCAGAGCTCAAGCAGAATGTGCACGCGCCATGATCTTGCATGTATAGCTGTGATTTAGGAAATCTGAAGATAGTGCGCAGTTGCTGAACGTACAATCAAGTGTGACATTTATTAGCTTGCGCCTGCAGTGCACACGCATACCACCTCAAGCAGTGACTATAGACAAAGAATGTGCATCACACCGACACAGCATGTACGTGCTGTTGTGCTGTGCATCATACGTATACGTACGTACACGCATTGATGCATCGCAGCCGCATCACAATCCATCAACAAGTATCAGTGCGAAGAGGCTACGTGCTACTATAGTCTAGCTAACGAAAACAAACACAACTTAAGCGCTGTAGCTGCAGCTTGCATAGCTACATTAGGGTGTGTCGAATTGAAAAAAATTGCATATGTTCATTACATCCGTCTCACAGTCTAGCTGGCAGATGTGCATGAGATTAGGACAAAAGCACACGCACGCATATATGCGTGGCATGCGTGTCCTTCTCGAATTTATCTTTTAGAAGAGTCTGCACGACCTGAGAGAAAATAGTTGAAAGGTGTCCTCATGTGAGCCAAACAGGCATCATGTGTTCAGACGAGATTTTAGCGATAGGCACGCACTCATCACAAGAACCCATACCTCGCTGTTTGCTCTTTTCGGTGGGAAATTTTTGCTGTTTGCTCTTTTCGGTGGGAAATTTTTGCTATTCTCCTCGCTAACACTTCCAGCAGTTCATCTAAATTCTCTTTCGTGGTGCAGGAGCATTCGAAATACGCTTTCTGTTCCGCAACGTTGCATCTCAGAGCCCGTTTCACTTGGAGTAGATTGGGGGAGTCGGACGGTACGTACCGTTCTTTGGAGTTCCCGATGGCACGTTCTATGTCTTTGTAAAGCATTGGAATTTTGGGTATGTCGCGGTGTAACCTTCGTGAGCATTCTGCTGGTTCTAAGAGACGACGATTGTCAACGTCAATTCCGACGAGAAGGCAAGACCCCAGTCTATATTGTGGTCCTACGGATTCCAAAATGCTACGATCTTAGGCACCTCGTAGTTTAAGTAGCTTGGAGAGATTAATGGGCGATGTTTGTTTACGACAACAATGCAGTGGAGACGCAGCTGCTGCATAAAAATACCAACCTAAGATGAATTCTTTCAGCCAGTCGAGGGAGGAGGGCTTTACTAGTGAGAACATGAAGACACCCATTTGCGACCTAAGGAAGCCTTCGCACAACCCATTCATGTTTCCTCCTGAAAGGGTATTTCGCAGAGCAACGTTATGATCCTTCTGTTTTCCGAAAGGAATTCGCCACCTGTGGTTGCCTGTGCGTCGAAGATTCTTACTCTTTGCTTGATGTCATAGTTTCTCGTGCCCCCCACGTGGACAAAATCCACATATTTTGAATTCAGCCCCCCTATCACAAGTTTGATTCTGTTAGAAGAATGATGAAGTAGGGAAAGGGGATGAAGAAAAAGAAGAAGATAAGAATTTCGCTCGTTGGCCTTCTACCTGGACACGGCCGTTCGTGCTGGCCACCCCCACCTTCTATCCTTTGCGCCAAAGAATGGATAAGTTGCGACGCATTGAGGTTTGGAGCGGCAATTACCGAAACGATAAACTTGTCGCCATCGTCCGCGCCAGAGCGATCAACAAGAAGACTGGGCGCCGATGGCCGGCAAGGGTCCATCCTGAAAGAACAGATTTTCTCAGACACAAGGGTTCCAGTTATTTCGCATAAAATTCAAATTGCATGCGATATATTTGCTAAGACTTCAAATCTATCCAGTCACACAGTGAAAACGCCGTGAGGCTTATCGATCCGCTGTCTTTCGTAATTAGAGAGAATATTATCGATGTTTTATGTGAAAAAGTGAAAGGTCAGTTGGCCATCCCAAGACTGATGCAGACATATCGTGTTCCTTACATAAGAATATACGTGTATTATTTAGGATATTTTAGTATCAAACTTTTTACTAAAATAAGCCGCCAACCTACACACGGCAACGTCCGAGAACAACTCTTGACATACGCGTCCTGCTCTTCGGCGTGCGTCGAATCTTTCCCCCCCTTCTCATTCTAGTCAACTCCACATAGCAGCCAGGATACGAAAGGGTTTTGATATGGACTTCACCACAGTTCAAAAGGGCAAGCTGTCCTTCAAGACAGACAAAAGGTGCAGCCTGGCGTGTGCGTATGATTTCAGTGTTGCTTGTTCTCTACCAAAAGGCCAAGAATTTTTTTCCTGCCTCTATGACTTCTCAACATGTTTATTTTTTTGATAGACATGGAAGTGTGCATACGAGCTAACCCAACGAATTATGCTATATCAATGACAGGAAAAAGAAGAAAAAAAAGAAAAAGAGGAAAAAGGAAGAACTGAAGAAAGACGACGAGGCTCAAGCTGATGATCAAGTTGTGGATATATATATATATATATATATATATATATATATATATATATATATATATATATATATATATATATATATATATATATATATATTAATATATATTGTCATATATTGTTATATGTTGTAGAGGTCTTTTCCAATAACTAGCGAAGAGGTGCTCACAGCAATTTTCCAACCTACAGGCCGACAAAAAGCAGAAAACAGACGCAAAGAAAGGCGAAAAAGAAGAGGAGGTTCTCATACGACTTATATTGGATGGCATGACCATACTTGTTACTTCTGGTGGCTCTTTTACTTACTTATCAATCACTTACTCAACCTCCTTATACTGTCAATATATTGTCTCGGCCCTCCCACCAGATCGACATCGAGGCTGAGATAGCAGGAATGACTGAGAGCGAGAAGAACTTCATTCGTGCTCAAGCTAAACTGGTGATGACGACCAAGATAAACTGATTATCAACAAATAGTTTACATTCCTTTCATAAAGGATCGTTGTTGTGATTCCAATGAGCTGGATCATCCGCCCCCCTTCTTAATTTTAGTAATATGCCCACTTCCTTAGGAGCAACGCATGATCAACAAGAAGATCAAGAAGACCCACAGGGAGAAAATTAAGGAATTCAACGAGTATCTGGGCTCTTTGACTGAGCACTACGACATTCCTCGGGTACTTAATGCGTGCATGACATCATCATCTATATTCTCCATCATCGAGAAAATTGTAAAAATGTCACAGAGCGACGACTTTGTATTGCATAAAATGTGTCGCTTTGTCAGGTCTAAAATTTTGCTAACATTTAATCCCCTCCCTGTTATTTGTTCAGGTCGGGCCCGGTTGAGACAAAGCATGCGATGGAGCGTAAATATTTGTTCGTGGCGTTTACTATAGTTCGCCGCATGGTCATCAAAACACTACATACGTGGTACGTACGGTCATCTTATATATAAATGCGTTGATCGAATCGAATAAAGTTTATTCAGCATGTGTGATGTGGGATTCTACGGCTCTAAACAAGCACACGTGTACACATGCGAAGCGTTGCTATGTGCATTGCGTGCAGTCGCGCAAACAAAACATGTACAAATACAAATGCTTGTGCGCAGTGTGCTTCATGTGCATGCATGAGACGAATGTAATGAAATGTTTAAATTGTTTCAATGGTCATCCCAATGTAGCTGTGCAATGCAGCGGCTACAGCGCTTAAATTGTGTCTATTTGTTTCCTTGGTCACATGGCGCATGCATGAAAATGCATCCTGTTTTGCTCTGGCATGGCGCGCTTTGCGCGCAGCTTCTCGACTTGTTTTCTCTGCGGTTGCAAGACGCGTGGTCTCGTCATTGCGATCCATGATCGCTGTCAGTTGTTTGTTGATTCTGAGTCGCTGTGGTCCGCATTTCCTGCATTGCAGAATGTGGTCCATGTCTTGCAATGAGTTGCACACTTCGCACGTTGCTTCCCGTTTTGTGCGTTGTCCTCTGGATGGCATGAATGCACCAAGATTGCCAACACCACAGATGGCGCGCATCCATGATGTGGCAATGCTTGGCAGCTTCAATGCAATTCCTGTCATCCGAGAGCCAGGCATGAAGTCAAGTTTTTCAAAATGCATGGCCTTGGTTCCCTCTTTGTTCCAACCAGTTTTGAAGTTGGATTCGGCGTTCCGCATGATTGTTTTGTTGTGTGCTTTCAGTTTCCTTTTTGGTGTCTCCTTGGTAGCACGTGTTGCAGGGTGTTCCGCTCCAAGCAATTTGGTCGCAATCAAACTGAGTCGGCGGCACAAGGACACTCTGTTCCACGACCTAGTTGCATTGTGCCATTTGTGTTCCAGTGAGGATTCGATGTGGTGTCCGAAAGAGCTCCAATTGAGCACTTCTTCCTCCACCACATGTCCGTTGCCAGCAGCATCCTCCACCCACACATTGGTTCGCAGCCACGTCTTGGTGCATTGAACCTGTGTGCGACAACGTGGTGGCAATGTTGCCGCTAACACATGGGGTGTGTCGTTGGATGTGGATCCTGGCAATCCCAGGACTCTTTTGAGTGTTTGGGATTCCATGGAATCTAGCTGCTTTGTTTTGAGGTTTTTCTTGGACCTCCATGTGGGCGCAACATGCATCGTATGAGCTAGTAAGAACATGTGCAATTTGTGCATTCAGAACTGCAGCGCACATGCTGGCATGCAGGTGCGAAATTGTTGAACCTTGAACCCTCTAGCCCTCATTAGCAGAGCTAGAGAGACACAAGCATGTCTACGTCTGTGCTAGTCTGTCCATTGTACGTACGTGTCAATGGGCCATGTCGTGATGGCATTTCGACAGCCATTTCATTTGTCATTAGCCTTGTTCAGATGATTGCCAAAAAAGTGACAATTGCACACCAAAGAAACAAACGCAATGAAGCACACATCAGTGGGCCTGCCACACCACCGCCTGCAAATGTGACTCATCTGAGCCCAGCAGTCCACGACTGTGTGGAACGTACACAGAAGTTGAACATGTCTAGATGCAAACAACTGACGGCCATCATGGACCGCAACGACGAAGCGAAACGCCTCACAAATACAGCTAGAGAAAAGAGCTCGCACTGCTGCGGGCAAAGCACGACATGGCCGACCAATTTGCAATGCTTTCACATGCATGCAACATGTGACACAAGAAACAAATAGATACTATAGACACAGATACAACTTGAGCGCTGTAGCCGCTATTCTGCATAGTTACATTAGGATGACCATTGAATTTTTTTTAACATTTCATTACATCCTATTAGAGGTACATACCGGCCAGAATCAGTCACAATGTCCTTGTGTTGTGTGCTGCTACACTTCAACGACTTTTAATACATCACTGTAGAAACATTCAGTCGTTAATGAAATGCTTCATATTCCCAATCCTGCCAAGTTAAAAGGCCTGAGAAATGGTTCGGTGGTTCGAACAATGGATCTGAATCTCGAAGTTTTTGAATGATGAGCCACACTGACCTTGGAAAGTCAGATATAAAATTTTTCTCCCAACTCAGTTTTTTTAAATTCGTTAAGCCTCCAAATCCTTCGTAGACTTGGCTGAGATGGTTGTTGCTAATGTCAAGCTCTTCCAGATTTCGGTAAGCTTCGATGCCCTTTATATCCTGCATATGGCAACCGGAAAGCCGCAGCACACGAAGCGTACCAGCTGAAACGATAGGAATCCTGGTGAAATTGTTGTTGGCTGCATCAAGCACCACAAGACGTTTCCATTCATTGTCATACGGAAAATGAGGACCAAGCTCGCAACCTTGAGCTGTGAGTTGAATCAAAGATTCTGTTTGGAGCTTCAGGAACTTCTTAACCGATGAGATTCCCGATACGTTCAGGCAATTAAGAGAACTCAATTTCTCAAGTTCTACTGGGATACCCGCAAGGCCTTTGTCGCTTAGATCCAGGGACTTTAATTCGGAGTGGTTTTCGGCCTGGACTCTGGACACGCCGCAATGGATGAGAAAATTGGCGAGGTTTTGTTCGCCGCCTAGTGAAACAATCGGATTAGGAAGATATTTGTATGCACACCCTTTAACCTCTGCCAAGCATTTTGGCAGCACACTTATCCTATTTCTCGCAACGTTAACTGTTCGAAGTGCTGGCATCCTGCTTCTGTCCAAGGTGCATTTTGGGAATGAAGCGAGACTATTTTTATTCAAGTCGAGATCTTCCAGCGACGGTAGCACACATGTCAGCTTCAGCCTCTTGATATTATTCTGACTGAGGTCGAGCTTTTTCAGATCCGGAGATTTTTCCAAGAAACCTGGCTCCACGGTGAGCTGATTACTGCATAATATGGCACTTTTAAGGTTTGGTAGATGGCACGAGCTCATGGAGGATATCATGTTAAAACTGACATCCAAGTGCGTTAGAGCTGGTAGGTGCCAATTCGAAAGTTTTTTGATCGTGTTCTTCCGTAGTATCAATCTCTCTAAAGACGGCAGTGAAAGGCGATCTACGTGGTAGACTACGTCTCTTAGAGATCCCTCCAAATTCAATATTCTTAAAGACTGAAAGTTCGCAAATTTCTTCCATACTAATTCGGAAACTGGATTCAGGGCCCCATCTATGCAATTGAAATCGAGATTAACAAATTCTTTCGGCAGCACGTGCAGCGCCTTGCTCATTCTGAAGGAAGTAGTATTCTTTTTTTCATCTAGTACTCCGTGCTGCGTCATCCAAAAACGAAGAAGCTTCATAGAGCCGTTAGTCGAAGCTATCGGGTTGGCCCCAATCATAATGTTCACGTGCAAAAAATTCTCTAAGGAATTCTCCAGCTCCTCGATTGAATTGTGTCTCAAATTTAGGACCTTTAAACTCGTAAGCTCCTGCAATATCCCGCTGTCTATTCTGCGAATTCCGTTTGATGCCAAATTGAGAAATTCCAAATTTTTCAATCGTCCAAGGAATTTTGGGAATTCTTTGAGTGTGTTTCGATCCATCCGCAGTTTTCGCAAAGTCGAGAGCATGCCTAAATCTCTGGGAAAACGTGACACAGCTTTTCCTGATAAGTCTACGCTAGTTGCCTTCAGTTCCTGTGACAAGTCTCTAGATCCCTTCGTGAGAGCCGAGTGAACCCCATTGAGGTCCTGGTACCAGAGCAACAACGCAGGGAAGCTTCCTCCCAAATCTTCTAACGAATTGCCCTCCACCATTCGACAATATTCGACATGTTCCAGGGGTCCCGATGGGATTGATGTAAGATCGTTTCCACGAATGTCAAGAATTTGTACGCTTTTAGGCAGAAAATTTAGACCTTTAAATTCTCCATTTTCAGGTTTAATTCCCCGCAAGTCCAAGTGCCGAAGATTTTTGAACCGGCTTATAAAGTCAGGAATTTGGGAACCTAACTCGTAAGCCTTCTGGTCGACAGTGAATCCCGTAATGCTCGCGGCAACATTTGATTGCGCCTGGTATATCTCGTCCCTGGTTAGTGCAATTTTTCTTTTAAGCTTCTCGATCCTGGTCGGGGCTCTAGAAGCCGCGTCGCCAGAAGCTTTTCTTTCTGTTTCGTCGTCAGAATCGAGAACGTCAATGTTACTCGAAACGGAATCTAATGTTTTGAACAGCTCAAACATTTCCTCGTCTTTGTAGTTGGGTGTGGACAACGGCTGTACACATTTTAAGAGACGTGAGATGTAATGAAGGAGCTTTCGTTCTGGATGAACTGCCACTTTTAGTTCTCGAGATTCAATGCGACGTAGACGAGCATGATGAGCATCATGCTCGCCATTTAAGGCAGCCAAAACCTTGCGAAACGAATTAGTCCAATTGTCATCGCTCTGGAGTGGTTCTGCCAGCATTCGCAGAAGATTGCGAAACGGGCCCTTGCTTCTGAAGAACGGGTAAATGTTACGGCACGAGACGTTCCCCATTGTTAAAATATGTCGATCACTGAGAGCCGTCCTACGCAAAACAACTCTGCAACATGTTACATGCAACAAAAACCGTTACTTTTTAGTGCATTTTCGATGTCTTCCTACGCAAAAATTCACACAATTTGTGGACATGCAATTGGGTAATGGTCAATTTCGCACTTCAATGTTTAGTCATGTGCATGTAGGTGATATGTCCTAAAAAAAAACCACACCTGTGGTGGGCATTTAAATTGAAGTAGGAAGAAGAAAGAATTCAAATTTTCATGCAGAATGTACATGTAATGTGATTTTGTCAGGAGAGAATTCAAACCACCAAAATATACAGACCGAAATGTTGCAACATGTTGCAACTTTTTTGCAATAAAACGGTTTTTCCAGAATTTCGAAAATTAGGGAGAATCACAGTACATGTAAGTTCACCATTTAGAACAGCGAATTTCATGTAACATGTTGCAGAGTTGTTTTGCGTAGGACGGCTCTGAGTCACGTACGCGGTTTGTATTTCGAACTAGCGAAATGCCAATCTTTTTCATGTCGCAAGTTCAAATTATCCAGAAGTTCCCTCCCTTTTGGAGAGAAATGAATCAATAAAAAGGGCATCTGCGCAGATGTCAATATTTATAGTTCCAGATCTGCGTGTGGTCATTGGTCATCAGTGCTCAAATTCAGGGTAAATTACGTAAGTTACCGTAGATCTAAAATCGTAATACCGGTATAGTGGTAGTAGTAAGGTAGGCATTTTTTCCTTGTCGCAGAATCTTTTATAAGGGAAATTTTCAGAAATTTGTTCGGTGCTTTTGCGATGCCTCAAATCCCAGTTTTTTTTACCAACTCGAAATGTGCAATGATTTGTTTGACGAACACTAAATCCACAGTCTTGGTTTAGAGCGCAAAGCTACAGCCTTTCTTGATGAACATCACAAAGCAAGTGAGGAAACAATCCTTTGTATTCCCAAGAGCTCCTTGGTTGCAATGGTGTCGTCGAGGGCAGCCTGTCTGTTTCTCATTCTTTGTAGGTCGCTTGTATTTACTACATGGACAACAACGGAGAGATTAAGAAAAGAGTTGGATAGGGATCCTGATGAGAGTATATCGGAATCGCAGTGGCAGCACCATCACCACTCTCACCACTACCACCACCACCACCACCACCATCGTCAACAAACGGGGCTGGAAAGCTTTGCTTCTACTTCCCAAGAGAAACTTAACCAAAACGACGGACTAAACCCAACGCGTCTTGATGTGGCATCCCTCTACAGCCGCAAGAAGTCTTTAAATTCGTTACCGAAGCTACTTTCGACGAAAGTCACTGCAAATTCTGCAGCAGCTGCTGGTGAAATCACATACGAGATCGACTACAGGCAGTTCTCCAAGCAATTTGCTCCAACCATCCAACCGAGAAACTTCAAGGAAAACCCAGAAGAGCAAAATCCCGATCTAGGAGACTCTGATGAGTGCGCGTTTGAGCTTCATCCCCGGACAATACCTGAGGAGGAATTCGTAAAGGTGGCCAGGCCCTGGGAAGGCCTCAACCAGAACGTTTGCAAGCTATTTGTCACGTATCGAGACGGTAAGAACAGAGCGATGGCGTATTTATGTAGAAGGCATGGAAAAGAACAACGAACAAACAGATATGACTAGTTGATCAGGAGGAATCGTAGCTGAAACGAGGGTGGGGGGTGGGAGGGGCTGCTGCTGTTTCGTCTGTCTCCCCTTGATAAATACCCCTGTTCAGAAGAAAGTCGATGAAGTTGATTCCAGCACATTTCCCTCCTACTTTCCCCTACTCAACCCACCACCAGGATCGAAATTCATATGCAGCGGCGCACGAGTCGGGCCGCACCACATTCTGACCGCTCGGCACTGTACGTATGATAAGTGCAAGGGCCCCGCAGCAGAGGTAAGGGTAAACTGCGGGTACGGCGTGCACTCGAACGAGACCGATTTCGCTCATCTTGGCACTATGCTTCTCAACTCGTGCGCGTATCTTTCCGAGTTCCATGAAGAAACGGTCGGAGAAAGCTGCCAGGAGCAAAAGGTCGACTATCGTTACGATATTCAGGTAGTAGCACATCATATATAATAAGGGATAATAGCAGCAGAAGATGCTGTAAGTACCCTCACCGCGCCTCATATTGTCACCCTGCTCGTTGTAGCTGGTAGTATGTTCGAGGGGACGCATCTTTATCTGTCCTTTCGTGCAACCGCCTCCTACCATTAATATTATTCTTGCCTCCTACTACTACTACTATTATTATTATTATTCTTATTATTATTATTACTATCTCCACTATCACTACTAACTTGCACGCTCAATGCCTACCTTTCTGCTTCAGATATGCGGCACAGATAGGGTTGGATTGGGGGGCAGTTTCTCCATTGATTATTCCAACAATAACTATATCCATGATGAGGATGATGCAGAAAGAGCAGGTGATAGAGAGAGCACTATCACAGCACGAATTAGCGGATATCCTGGTCCTCAGGAGTCTTTGGGGGAATTGTTTCCGCAGCATTTCCTCAATCAATACTCGCGTGACAAGTCCTTGACCGAGTTTCAGTACCAGCTTCAAGCAGCTGATCCGAGCTTCACATGGGCGGGAGAGAGTGGCGCACCGATGTAGTAGTGAGGAGTGGGTGAAGTTGTGGTCGTCGTCGTCGTCAAAATGCTGTAGGCGGCTTACGGCCACACCAATGCCTCTTGTCCCCCAATGTCATCATCATCATCGTCAGCATCACTTCTCCTGAGCACCCTAAATCTAAAGCAACCTTCCCCCTTCATGATCATCAACAGATACTCTCCAGAGAGCGGCGTGGTGCGAGCAATTCTCACGGTGATTGATTTTTGTCATGCCACAGTCCAATGTTCCTCCGTCGAGAGACTGCTTCACCTGCATCATCATTATCGTGATCATCATCATCAGCATTCCCCGTCATATCATCCATTCGTTCTTAGACACAGCCGTCATCTCGCTCCCCTGTTTTCTCGTTGCAGCTGCTGCTGCTTTAGCATTTAGTAGCACCGCTATCATCACCGTGAACGGCCTATCGCCATCATCATCATGATCATGATCATCCTTTCTTCTCCTCCTCCTCGTGTTTCTTCTTCCAGCACCGATACTCGGGCTGCTGGAGCTGGGGTTTGAAGATCTCACCAACCTTCGCCTCGATAATAGCGGACCGCCTCGGAATTCCCTCCCGCACCAACACCTCATGGCCCACCCCCCAACCGCATTGTCAAATCAAGCGCTACGCCGCCGACGTCTTCGATCTATACACGCAGAATGACGACGGGGAGGGGGAGGGCGCCATTCCAATGTCAGGTGTTGCTGCCGTGCCAGCAGCGGGCGCTGAGGATGAACTGTCATTCTCCGAGGTGATATCCACGACAGCCGATGGGTTTCTCGTTCGATTAACGCTGATAAACGTTGGCGTGAGGAGCTCTGAGGCAGAGGTGCACTTTCTGGCGACACCGGCTGCTGCTCTGCCTCCCTCATCCCCCTCCTCCTCCTCCTCCTCCTCCTCCTCCTCTTCATCGGAAATAAACAATGGAAGTCTGCTACTGGGGAGACTCGAAACGCCGAGCATTGCTACCATGCAAACGTGAGTAGGTCTAGTAGTAGTAGTAGTAGTAGTAGTAGTAGTAGTAGAAGTAGTAGTGGTAGTTGTCATAGTTGTAGTAGTGAGTAGTACACGCACAGATGAATGAAACATTAAGGACCTGACTGACAGCTCCCATGGATACATTATGCAGGCCGCTGCCACATCGCATTATATATACTCAGAAAATAGACACCAACAACAGATGATTTACCCGTTCCCGTCACTTGCCCATTCGATAACCTTTTCTCTCGACATACGTGCGAGCCAACCTTCGCTACTATCATGCATCATGCATCACCATCATCATCATCGTCATCATCATCGTCATCGTCATCATCATCATCATCATCATCTATCAGATATCGTGCCGAGATGAGGGTGCCTATATCGTGGAACCATGGCCAAGTAAGATACATATGGGGCGTTGTGTCCACACCTGATAGCGCATGTTTCACGACTGATGGAAATGCGTTTATGGTGGGGACGGTGGCCTCTCTGAACGAGGGCGAGGAGCCGTCTCCCCCCCCCCCCGCGGCAGCTACATCCTCGCCGACAGTACAAGGTAATCAGAGACTGTGTCATCATATTCACATCGTGCAGCAGATAGCTCTGAACAAGTTGTGAGTGGTGATGAGGCATGAACGACGACGACAGCAGCAGCGCAGACGCAGCTCCCACATATCCTTCCTTGTACGATTCTGCAATGTCAGACACAGGGACGGATATATGGATTCTCATCATCATCATCACCACCACCACCACCACCATCCCGCATTTTTAGTACTTTTTTAAGGAATCATTTTCTTAGAATTCTAACAAACCAACGAGCATATACTTCTTATTAACGTTACACACAGCTCAAAACACCATAATCTGAAGTCATCATGCTAACCAGCAGTAGCAGCAGCAGCAGGTCCATTGTTCTATTCTCATGATACATTCTCAGAGTCATCATCCGGAACGACGATAGCTGTGGTAGGAAGCCTGCTTTTGAGCGAGCTGTCGTGCGACTCAATCTCCACAGATGCGCTCAGGGAAGATGCGGAGGAAGGTCGGCCATAGAGATTTTGGGCACTTCCACAGCAGATTCATATCTGCCACGACACCCAGCCAACTTACTTATTCAGAAAAAGAAAAAGAAGAACATGCTACTCCGAACGTCAAATACTATTTCGCGTTTTGTATAGATGCCGTGAACGTCTCAAGACCATGCTCAACGCTGGTTTTGGACGTCATCAGAGCGATCTTGGCACGTTTTAATGCCAGTTTCTTGAGTTTACACTTACTTAACTTTGCTGCAGAAGGAAGGATGGAGAGTTGAACGATATATGATTCACCATGTTTGCGCATATTGTTTGTCAGAACTAAGCTCTGTGGCTCCTCCTTCGATGCCTCCGCCCAGCGTCTCCGTATCTACGGCGTGCGGCAGTGTTACCCTATCTTTTTCAGTCGTCTTCTCGGATGAGACGCAAGCAGAGGAATACGCGACAGCGCTCGTGACGTTCGCTTTCAGCTCCGCCTTCGTCGCGAAATACGGTGAGCCCTCCCTGACCTCGCTGTCCACTAGCAGCGATGGAGGTCAAACGCCTCTCCGGCCGACCAAGGCCGAGCCTTCGGACGACGAGAAGCTGGCGATCCAGATCGCGGTGATCATTGGCATCTGTGCGGGAAGCATCATCATAGGCGGGTGCCTCTACCTCTGCTACAACGGGGGGAACGGCTCGAAGAACTGGGCGGATGACCGCACGTACACCCGCGCTCGACAGCCCCACAACAACGCACACCTCGTGAGCGATATCAAGTCCCGAGCTGACCCTCCATCCCGGTCCTCGACCGTGCCTGCTGCCGATGCTACACATGTATTCCTGGTGCACGACGACTTGAAGCAGGGGGGCGGACACCGCCTTTCGAGGAGCTACACCAGGAGCAAAAGCAGCATGAATCAGGGGCAGCTCGAACAGAAGAATCTACGGAGAAATGATGCACCGTCTCGTGTATGATGGCTCATGTAGCGAGGTCTGGGATGTAACGGGGAATGGAAGTAGCGTCGGGCAATAAATCCATTGCTTATAATCGCTATTCATAGCTTCTTCCTTGTTCGAGTGACAATGACATGCGTGATCTAGCAGGTCGTCAGTCAATCTACTGATGTATAGATTGATATACGCCGCTTGGCCGTAAAAGCTGGCGATTGCTTAATTTTTCAAATAATAATATCAATCTACAATTACTTGTCTGTGCACATACTCATATACGTACAGCGCCTAATCAGCGCACATTAGCTTAGATTAGAGTACGCTATAACACATTACGTGGAGCGTGATATGAGCTAGACAAGGTGCTGTATGTCTCACAGTGTGCGTAGCGATGGCCAATCATATTAGCGTACACGCGGCAGCTCTATTAGATGTGAACGAACATAGCGAAATCTAGATTTCTCGAGATCTCTCCAGACGTGTGACGTATTAAGGGCTAGGGTCGATCGCAGGGATATCAGCGTACTTCATTTTTGACATTGATGAACCCACATTTGTCTCTGACAACCAGACAACTTGCATGTGAAGTGTGCACATAGTTAGCTAGCTAGATAGCTAGATATAGCTATAGATAGTCCTAGGTAAGGATTGTCGTTCTTAGGTCGTCAATTATCTCTAGATCTAAAAGAAACCCCTTACTAAAGGCAAGAAGCTATCTATCTATCTGGCTATCTAGCTATGCTAGGGATTCATGTATTGAGAGGTTGCTAGTGCGTGAGCGCATAATATCTGGGGAAGGCTGCAGAGAGATCCACCTACCACCTCGCTCACATGACGAAAGCGTGCTAGCGTGGCCAGACGAATGCTCTGTCATCGAGCTCAAATGAAGAAAGAATGCGAGAAGATAGAGGTAGTAGGGTAGTCGGGCGAGGCATATAGTAGCCCTTTCACACTCGATTTCCACTCTGCATTGGCCTTCTGAACATATGAAACAACTTGCACAGCTGGAGCGGTAGAAAATACTGTGCATCATCCGCTATTATTATTATCACTATTATTATTTTCATTCATTACTTTTCTTGCTCTCATCATCATCCTTCCCAGCCACGGCTGTTCATACTACTACTACTACTACTACTACTACTACTCAATTTCAGCAGCCAGCGGACGAGGTCATGCAATCCCCCCCCCTTGAACGATTCTCCTCCGACTAGAATATTCCTTGAAGACGCTGCATCAATCCTGCAATTAACGGCTGAATTTGCCAATCCCACTCGAGCCTTGTCGCACCTGTCCCCGGCTACTCGTTGGAACTCCTCAACTACCTCGTGTAGCGATGTCGGTGGCGTTTGAATTGCTAAGAAGCTGTGCAGATTCTCGAGATCAACTCGCGGTTTCCCTGTCCAGTGAGACTCGAAGTACATCTAATTGGTGATGATGGGGGGGGAGGAGAAGGAGCGAGTCGGGGGTGTGGTGCGGGTAGTAAGAGAGGATATTGGAGAGTTATATCGATATGATAAATCGATATAAACTATATCACAACATTTAGCAATGACAGCTAAGAGTAGTACCACACTATAATATGCGCTATCATAATCATCATAATCATCATCATCATCATCATCTTTATCAATATCTTTATCATCAGCACAAGCTGCTGTACTGCAGCAGCAGTAAGGAGCACCTGAATTCCGGCTGCATAGCCAAGCTCTTTGGCAAAAGCGTTCTCACCTGCAAGACGAACACGACGGAGGTTGAGCGAGAGAAACATAGCTGAACGGAAGGAGAAGCGGCGCACAACGACAGAAGAAACCATGGGAAGAAAATCTTGCTTTCGTGCGACGACGGCGATAAGTAATCATCGCGCTGATGCTGACTGACCTAAGAGCCACCAAGGTCTATCGAATAGCGAGCAGCCAAAGTGCACACACCACATGGAGTCTAGCGATATGTACGACTCGATTATACCGAGATTTATAGCCAACCGGGGCACGTTGCTTCCACAATCACAGGTATTTTGTAAGGGGGGAGAGATACGGTCGGATCAGCGCAGCAGGGGGGGGGGGGGGGGGGGGGCGCGGGGAAAGAGCATAAGCGAATTATTCTATCGCTTCCTTTTATCATTTTTGCGACCTGTAAAAGGATCCAAGGAGCGTCGAGGCTGTTGAAAGAAAGACAAGTTCCACGAGAATCTGAAAGTAGCAAAGACCAATATCACAGCGGCAAGAAAAGGGGGGGGAGGGAGAACGACGAGAGATGAGAAGTAGATACTTCGGCGAATGGATATCCGGACGGCTAATCTTAGACAGACGTTTGGGAAAAAGACACGATGAGAATGTGCGAGCATAGCAGGGAATGATGACTAGACAAAGGTCCCAATCAGCCTGCACCGCCGATTGTACCCATCGATGATGCAGTGATGCGTGAGTGCGCGCACAAATGAAAAGATGGTAGGCGGTCTCGTCGTAACTAAGAGCCACCTCTTCGAGGAAGGTGTCAGCTCCACTCTCCTTCTCCTCAATGAGGTCGCCCTTGTCCTCTTCATAGGCATCTCTGGAAAAGCTCTGGAATCTGAAACTAAACCCTCTGTATGCTGCGGCGGAATGTTGGGAGGACAGAAGCGACGACGACGACGACGACGATGATGGTGGTGGTGGTGGTGGTGCAAAGCCTTTTCCTTTGTCCCTAGACCCATTCTCCTCCTCCTCCTCCTCCTCCTCCTCGTTTGTGCCATTATCTTCATTATCGGCAAGATGATCGTTCGGAAGGAATGCAGTCTTTGTTTCATCGTCATCATCACCTATTGAAAGGTGCACACGGTCGCTAATACCGCTGCTAGGGGCAGGGTGATGATGATTAGCATGATGACGAATCTCATCCTGGAGGGATTTCACAGAAGCTATTATCGCTTGAGAGTCCGTCGCCACATACACACTTCCGCTTGTAATGCCCCTGTACCAACACCAGCAGGGAAATGTAAGAGATACAGGAGATGTCACACGACACACACACATGCACACACGCGCGCGCACACGCACACGCACACCCACATATTTATTAAGAAAAGAGCTAAAAATTCTTCATATATATATATATATATATATATATATATACTACGGTGGTAATACTACCTTTCTATGAGGAGATCGAGGTATGGTTGTATCTCTTGAATGCAATGGCGTGGTCTTTGCTTGGAAGTGCAACTTGACCCAAAGCCACACGCATCGCCCAACCTTACATGAACGGCAATGCGCGCACCATGCTCTTTCAGAGCTCCTTTTCGGTGCTTGCCATCACCATAACTACGATGTTCTTCTCGGGTATTATAGTGAGGACCAATAGCAGCTATGAAACGCTCTGGGAACCCATGTGGCATTATCGCCATATCCTCCTCCTCCTCCTCCTCCGCCTTTTGTGCGTCTTCGTCCTCATCGGTTGGTGCGACGGTGACATTCTCCCACCACCAGGTATATTCCCCTTCTTCATCACTAGCGTCTGCTTTCGGCCCCACGATTTTGTCTACCATGCGCTCGAGTACCTCCTCATCGAAGCTGGCAGGACTATGATGAGGATGATGATGGTGGTGATTATCAGGTAAAGGAGGAGATTCCGCCTCCCCAATCATAATGCGGAGCATACTGGCAACCAAGCGTCGAGAGGGGCGGATGAGTATCTTGGAAAGGAGCTGGTACCACCGCAGCGGCCCCAAAGGAGAGAATCGTCGAGGGATTTGAGCAGGAGTCGAGGGCAATGTCTTTCTGTCGTAGCTCTTCGCATCGCCGCCGTACCCTCCCTTCTTCTCGCATGAAGAGGGGAGCAAGATGTCCGCTTGCGAATACTTTGTCAGGGAGGAGAGAGTAGTCCTGTCTTCGTGTGCTACAATGAGCGTTCGGCCTTCGGCTGTTGCGTGAGCGAATGCATTAATTACCGTGGATAACTCGTTGCCCCAGCCTGCAAGATGCACACGGTACACTAACACAGGCGTGGATCCATCATCCTCACACGCACGGGTATGAAGACTGCGAACATACTCAACTGCCTCACGGTATAGTTGTGCGAGATCGACTCTCGCTGGGGGCGGTGTGGCGGGTGACGATGAGGAGTGCTGATGCTTTGACGGCACGGGTGTGAGCGTACTAGGACTTGGCAGCGAAACGAGGGGAGATGCGTGACGAAACGGTAAAGCGTACGTAATCCCGCCGCGTCTAAAGAGGGAGTGGGCCAGGTCTGATTTAGGAGCTGTCGGGTCATATTGCCAATACCATCCCTTGCACACGTGATTCGGCCAGGTTAATCCGGTGGCGCCATCCCAGCAGCGTAGCTCCGATGCCCATCTTCCGTGAGCATCGATCCGTTCTGGCGCCCAGTTGCCTGTCGCCCACATTACCTCTTCAAGCTGACCACATTGACGCAATCTGCGACGGACTCGGGATTCCTCAGGAGCAGGCCGCTCGCGCTTGAAATTGTGGATGCGACCGTCGTTGACAACCACGATACGGTGTGAGCAGTCCCTTCCTGTTCTTCTTCTTCTTCTATCGCTCACCGATGACGCCGGGTCTCCTGTGATAACATCGACACAATCGAATTCGATGCTGCTATTGGTCATTTCGCGGCTTTCTATGCTTTTCCGTATCCTCTCAGGGATGAAACCCGCCTTCTGCAACTCGTGGTGATTGACGACTTTTTGGCTACTGTAGTGATGGTGAGTAGAAAATGGTAGAATCGCAAGTGTAATCATTGCCAACACCATAACTCCCCCAAACAGCCTGGTTCTTGGCGTGTAAGCCAACAACGACGAACAAAATTGGGGAGAGGGGCACCACATTCGCCTGTTGCTACGGTGACGCTGCGTCATACTATTGTTGGGCTTCAAAGCAATGGCAAGGTTCTAACGTAGATTTCTACATCATCAGCTGCTGTGCTGCTGCCCGTATCGATTGGTCAACCGGGAAAAAGAGAGAGCGTATCCTCCTCGGTCTCCACGCTCGTGCACGCTTCTCTGCTTGTGGCAAGCACAAGCACGGAGGCGGAGCGACGAGGAGTTCTATGCGAACATATCAGGCCGAAACTTGGTCGCGAGACTTCATCACGAACTCGGAATGAATTGTCGAAAGCAAGAACGGAGAACGACAACGAGAAACTGCAGTCGCAGGATGTGATCAGCTTGCGATCTGGCCCAGAACGACAAAATCCGAGGAGAAGATCATTGAATGGATTCCGGCAACGTGAAGGGCGAAAAGCAACGTTTCAGATTAGACATCATTTTCGGGCTCTTGAGAGGGTACTGAATTTCGGAAAATGTCATGTGCGACGTATATACTGGAAGACGCAGAATAGAATTGGAAGTCCTTTTTGATACGAAAAGGATATAGTTGCGAGCTGCTCAATTGACCAAATCTCGATCGTAACAAAGCAAACGAGCTACGGCAGGCTCCCTTCAAAGGCTACGCAAGGTAATGATAGCGGTGGTCTTCTGTAGGCACGAAGGTTTCACTCATTGTTCCCCTTGAGATTGATTCAGGAAATTCACATGTGGAAGGGAGTTGTTAGCTTCTGCTTTCGTTAGTTTAGAGCCCAATTTCTTCGAGTGTCGCGAATTTGTTCGGTACGATGAGAAAGGCAAAACTAATTTGATTTCCTCTTCATCCAGAGAGGTGAGAAAGCTGAATTGAAAGTTAAACTTCAAAGCTCCCCTTACTCGCAAAGTTTGCCAAACTGAATGGGTTGAGAGGCCGGTTCAACGGAGAAATTATGGAGAGGGCAAAACATAGCGGAGGAAAGGAATGCCCAGAAAATGGGCCAACCCAGATAAACCCCCCCACAAGTGGGAAAAGAGTAATAGAGCAACTGTCCCCATCGAAGAGGAGCGGGGAGATTCTCGAGGAAACGAGGGGCTGTGATACGGTTGAGGTCACGGTAGAGGACTCGCCTACCTCACCGCTTCGACGCATGAGGAAACTAAGAGAGATGCGAAAGAGAATAGCTCAGAGTGTAAGCGAGGACAGTGATAACGAAGTGGAAGAGATGCGTGATGAATCCCGATTGTTATCGAAGGAAGAAAAGCTCAAGAAAAAGAAGAAGAAGCGGAAGATGAAACGCAAGAAGGTGAAGAGTTCAGTGAAATCAAGCAATTTAAGCTTTGCTGATAATGACGCCGATAAAGATGGAGATCAATGCGATACAAAGCAAATAGTAGAACCTCTAGTAGTAGGATTAAAAGATGAGAAGCGAATCAAAGGAACAATGATGTCCCCAGATACTAACGACCGGCATGGAAAAAAGCGAAAGCAACGCTTGAAGCGCGAGAAGAAAAGGAGAATGCTGATAGCTTCTCACGAAGATGAGATGAGTAGTGGGAGTGTAGACAGTAGGAGTAGTAGCAGTAGCAGCAGATTCCGTGTGAAATCCATGGCCGAGATGACGCAACGGCAGTTCGAAAGGGAATCTCGCAGGAAAAAAAGACGACGGAGGCTAGAAGAAATGGGGAGACCATATCCTAGTACTAGCAAGAAGAAAGTTGGCTTTTTAGGCGAAGGGGGAAGGAGGCTTCCGCCGCGGATATTGCGTGCTCGTGCTGAGGAAGCAAGGCTCGGCCCTTTGGGAATGGGCGTTCATGAAGAAAAAGGTCTTTTAACTTCTATTTACTTTATGAACGCTGTAATTGTTGAGTATCTTTTCCCAACACTCCCGCGATCTATTGATAGGCTTGCGTCAGCATATGGAAGATAGATACACATTGGTGCCTTTACTTCATTCGACAAATGAAGGCTATCGCCAGTGTGCATTCGCGGGTGTCTTCGATGGTCACGGAGGTAAATATAGTTTCATCTCTGTCCTTTCTGCTCTTTTTCTTGTTGACGTGACTTGCCCGTCGTATCCCTCCTATTCTAGGATCTAAGGCCGCTGCCTTTGCCAGCAAAAAAATTGCGGAACTTTTCAAAAATAGTGCGAAAACAAAAAGAGCTTTGCGAGACTCTGTTGACGGTAAATACGGTGGCCATCCCTCTCTCTCATAATTGTATGCGCCAGTTATCGGATAGTATCAATTCATTTTCTATGCTTTAGGTGTCAATGCCAAAGCTCTCGCGACAGCGCTTTCGGATACTTATGCGCAAATAGAGAGGGAGTTTCTCGAGATGGCTCGTGAGCACAGTAGCCCAGGAAGCATAGGTGGGAATCAAAATAATCGATAAGATACACCATTTTTGGTTCTTCAGTCGTCAGTCATATTTTGCGATTGCGGTGTTGTGCAATCTTGATCTTCTTGATTTTTCAGGAAATTTTGGTGTTGGGTTGGGTGGCCCTGGGGGGATCAGAGAAGGCTGGATAGACGGGACCACTGCATGCTGCGTTGTAGTGGTTGGAACTGACCTCATCGTGGCCAACGTGGTAGCAATTCAGAAGAGAGAACATAATATGCCGATGATGATGAATTGTAATATCTGTCTCTCGACACAAATATGCCGTGGTCCTCAAAGTGGAACTAAATTGCAGGGGGATTCCCGAGCTGTGCTTGGGCGCGACGATGATTCAATTAGACTGTCGACCGATCATAAACCAGACCTCCCCTTGGTATGTCGTCAAGAAACTGTTCAAAAAACGTCTCTTTAAGGAATGTCACTCCTCTATGGTAGGAACGCAAGCGCGTTGAAGACGCAGGGGGCAGCATCATTTTTAGCGGATGCTGGAGGGTAGTGTATTGAGTTGCATGCTACACAGAGACCGACGGCCTTTTTTACAGAGTTTGCTTGTATGGCAACAGCATTATGTTGCGTACTTTTTCGCACGAGTCCCCGACTGCTTAACGTCTCTCGTGATGCCCATAGGTGCAACACCCAAATCTCACTTGCAGACTAGCTTGCTCCAGGTAAACAATAAAGACAGAGAGAGAGAGGAGAGAGAGAGAGCGAGGACGCTGCGAGTGTAACAAAGATCGAGGGTTCTCGTGCCAAAATCAATTATTTAGTGACTCTGGTTGATTAATCCCAAATGCAGATCTCTTGGAGATTTCCAGTTCAAGAGAGTTGGCGTACTCTCCGCAGAGCCCGACGTCCGAACATTTAAGGTGGAAATACTAACATCCACTATATATATATATATATATATATATATATATTCAAACAATGGTGGTTATTATTTGATTCGAACTTAGCTTCGAGAGGGTGATAGATTTTTGATCTTGGCTTCGGATGGAGTTTGGGACGTGCTGTCAGATGACGAGGTTTTTCGATTATGTTCGTTCGCAGCTAAATCAGTGCATGGCACTAACATAATGAATCGTGTTGAACTTATAGGCTGCAGATATTGTGCGAGAGAACCTCAAGCCCCTCGAGTCAGCGCACTCTGCCCCAGCATTCGTTGAACTGAGGAAGAGGTGCGACAATTTCTACCATATTCTGGTATATATCAAATGAACTATAGAACTTATATACCTAATCTGTGACAGATCCTCCATAGCTGCGGCAGAAGTGGTGAAACGGTCTCTTGCAAAGGGCACGATGGACAACGTAACGGTGGTCGTGCTCACATTTGTTTGGCTGCATGATGATTAAACATATTTTGAATGTCGTTTGGAACGTCATCTGGAACGTCATCTGAAATCTATGCAGCAGCATAAGAGATATGGAAGTAAATATGATGTACATATTGGAAAGCTACTTTAGCTAACTCAGACATCCCTCTAAAAATGGATCAACATCTGCCAACAAAGATGGCATGCATGTCTCCATGTTTAATCGCACGCGTGTGGTCGCACATGCAGCATGGACAAGACTAGCGATGCGAAGGCCCATGGTGAATCTAGAAGTGCTATAGAGTGGTCGCGTCAAAATGATAGACATGCAATACACAATATAAAATCGAGAAGATGGACACGTGTCACGTAGTGTCCATCATCGAGCATCCACTGCGAGCTTACACAAACTGCACATGCAACAGTGATGGTACGGCGACGATGCATCGATCCATGATCACTTGCTAGCTTTGCGGAGAGAACGAGAGAACCATCTCAGAGAGAAAAACGAGGGGTTGCATTGTCGACAGTGGAATCCCAAATGAGAACCGGCAAGCAACTTGTTGCTCGCAAAATCGATGCACGGAAGCACGAAATGAAACGGTGCATGTCTAGATGTCTAGCAGACGTGGAAACTTTGACTCCCAAGCTAGCCAGCCTAGCAATGACAATGGCCTGTGCGGCCATGAGTACGTACAGGCTTGCTTTCTTTGTTTTGCTTGTGCCTCCCTCCTCACAGTTGGTGCTGCGCTCTTTTCATCTCACTGCTTGTGTGAATGAACGAGTGACAATGAAGCGCAACTAGGCAAAAGCGAGTTGTCCCGGGGTTGCGTTTAGTTAGTGTTGAGTTTTGAGTCCTTGCGATTGGCATTTCTGCCTTGCGACATGAGATGGAGAGGGTGCGACATGTGGAAAACGCCGCCCGTTCCACAATGAATTGGTGCATATTGTTACTACCGGGAATGCCTGCTGCCGATCGGACGCTCAATACTCAATGGCCGCTCTGACATTGCTTCTAATCATTGCCGGATCCGTGCTAAGCCAGCCACCCCTACGCTTGCCGTTGCACACAAGGGCATTCTCAGTGGCACCTTCGTCAGCACAGGCTCTCGGATGCCACAGCAGCTGCTGCAGATCCCTGCCGACACGAAGGAGACGCACTCTCAGCCGCTTCAGCTTGAGTACCCTATGGAGACGGCGAGATTCCCCATCGACTGCCCGTGAGCGCCCAGAATCACGGCTCTTTGTTCAATCTGGAATTATTTCTTCGACACACGAGTCCCTGGACAAAAAGACCGGGTAACGAGGGATATCGTTATTAAACCCGATGGATTGTTAATTGTTCTTTCAGCTAGCAGCAGAGTCGCGTTTGCGGTTGCCAACACTGACAGATACAACAAAATAAGATAGACAGTTCGCTAAAATATGGATGATGGTTACATATCGCATGAGGTTGCGATCTAGTCATGTTACTCGTGTGCCATGATCAATTTTAGGATCCGAATCCTGGCAGAATTTCCTGGTTTGCTGGTGGTCTCCAAACCCTCTGGAATCCCTTTCCACCGCGTTCGCATGCATACAAATACCGACAGCGATCTCTCTTCTGAGGACGATAACACTATATCGGACGGGGAGGAAGACGATGGCGAGGAGCTGATCGCGAATATGGAAGAGACATTCCAAAGATCTGGCCTGGAGGGGGAGGAAGCAGAGGAGGAGGAAGAAAGTGGGCAGAGACCGACGTCGTACGAAGACGGAATGATGCAGCACCTTCATCGGTACGCATGCAGGAATGTAGTTGAGACTAAAGTGTATTAATAAGCATAAAAACCTCAAAACACTCGCAGGCTGCAGGAGGAAGGGCTCATCCGCCACCAGGTCTTGATTTCTTGCTCTCCGCAACGAATAGCTACTACGCTCGTTGACTTTTCGGGACATGCTTCGACACATCTAACAGATGAATAATGTTTGACAATTTCGAATGGTGATCAGGGCAAGCTGTATCCTATTCACAGATTAGATCGGGTGACGTCGGGTTTGCTCCTGGTGAGGACAGAACGTTTAATGATGAAAGCATTCCTCCTACTTCCTCCCCATGTAGAGATTCCGCGCTATTCTTAATACTCCTAAACACTGCTATAGGTAGGAACAACTGCAGAGTCAACGGCTGCCCTTGGCAAGGCCTTTGAAAATCACAAGGTAATCTCCTTCATCATCATCCGTGCATGTTCGGGAAAGAGAGAGAGGAGCCAAAAAATACGCTAGAAAGTCGGATTGTGCCGCTACGGAAACCATGATGGCGCACGTGTTATTAACGGTGGCAGGTACAGAAGTACTATGTTGCAATTTCAGATCGATGGCCGAAGAAGACAATGGGTAGGAAAGCATCCTAATCAACAAATAGCACACAAAAATGTGCCCGTAAGTATACCATTCTTGTGATTAGGCACGGTTTCAGGAGACATGAAGCGCTCTCGCAGGTGATGAGCATTATTTGGTCTGGTAGCTCTGCCTGGATATGTAGCAGTTGTATGATGGGGATGGGAGCGATAAGAAAGGCAATTGGACAATGAGATGACACACTAGCTCGACATATTGCGGTGATTAACCATCCAGGTCTGCATGGATGCTACTTCGTTCCAAAGTGCGCCCTGCGGTCACGAAGTTCATATCAACCAAGATCAACAAGGTAGAATTAACCAGCACAGTCCCTGATATGCTGCTGCTTACACAAGCAAATACAAACACGCACACCACGTAGAGGCACACACTCAAAAGCTATTGTTGTAACAGAATTGCTGATGGAAGATCCCATCGAAACAAGCGATGCGTTAAAACTGTCGATTATTCAGGATCTAAGGGCGTTCTTGGTCAAACCTGAGACAGGCCGTACCCACCAAATCAGGGTATCGTTGCGACTATACGCATTCTACCGTACTGCCGTTCCAAAGAGTGTTTCTTCCAAAGTCTAGGGTCACGATAAAATGGTTGTATTCGTAGGTTGCTTTGAAAAGCGTTGGGGCTCCATGTCTTGGCGATTCCTTGTCTGTCAATAGTTCTGAACTTAAAACCTTTCTTAACGAGTGAGCGCTGCTTATTATCAGTAACCCGAAATAATGAAATCGTTTTCAATGCGGCAGATATGGGGATAGCGAAAGAGCGGCCGCTTCAGATCGCACCTACTTACATGCATGCGGTCTTCGGATTGATTTACCGCAGGACGGGGGCGCTGTTAAGTACGAAAAGATAAACAAAATGTACATATTTAGGGGGAGACACTGTAATGATATTTAACTTTTTTCCTTTCTCCCTTCCGTGGCTAACCACCTTAAACAGGACGCTACAGCTTGTGCTGCGACCGACAGATGGCCATATTTTCCAAACTCAAGAGTTTGCGGATGCATGGGTGAGACTAGATCTTCTCGTATTATAGCGTGTACTGAGAGCATAGCATACTCTGTTCACTTTAGGAAAGCTATCTGGTCCCAGCGATGATGCGAGATGCTGTCGTTACAGATGGTAGCAGTGGCCATGAAGGAGACAGATCCCCGTCACCGTCGATTAGCTCCCCACCACGACATTTAGCGCGGTTTGATGTGAATGACGATCTTGGCCCTATTTTGAAATTTTAAGAAATGTCGGTGTTATTATGGAGCTAGCCCGACCAGGCAACCTGCTAACCAATTGAGCAAGTCATATTGGTTCGTTTTCAAGAGAATGCATAGATTTATCAGTGTCCAGCTAGGACACATGAACTTCCTGGGCTGTCTAGCTCTAGTAGCTGTCTAGCTGTGGACGTTTCGTGCGTCCAATACAATTCCGAAGTATGAATGTAGCATCTACTAGTCTAGACCATGCAGAATGGTGAAATCTAGAGGCTTCATGATGAAAGATTTGACATTTGTCAGGTGTGTACATGCTAGCATGAGCGAGCGCGCCAGTTTTCGATGTCACCTCATGACAACAAGCAGCATGACATGTGCTATGCTTGAATGCAACACACATGAACGATGGTAATGTGCACATTTATTGAAGCTTGCAGAAAGCATGAGTGATGTTGCCGTGCTCTAACTAGCTAGTCTAGTAGTGCTTGCACAGAATCGGATCTTTGCAAAATTGACATGTGCGCCTAACTAGCTCTAAAGCTAACTCGCACAAACAAACACACGGACCAGCGCATTTTTGCGAACAAACTAAGTATTCTCGGGTAATTTGACTGTCCATACGGCACACCTTGCTAGCTTGTGATTCAATAAAGTTTTCAGCACAACATATCAGTCAACTAGCTTTAAAGGAATCAATCATAGCCCTGAGCTGATTGACCCAAGTTCTTCTTTTTTCAAGAGTATCAGCCTTGAAGATATAAATTCGATATTTTTCCTTGTTACTTCTTGATAATCTAGACACTCTCTCCGAAGGTACACCAATAGGTGCAATGTGGAAATGGTGCTCCTTTCTTGGATCAAGAACGATTTGAGTATCTTTAATGATTGGGACTGTACCAGCAGCATCCTTTTTTTCCCTTGCTGCACCCTCGCTCTTAAAATATTGCAGAAATGCTTCTTTACGCTGTGGGGAGAAAAACAATCGGCAGAATCTTTTTTTCCATGCGAAATTTCGTACTCCACGCTTTGCAAGCATCCCTCTATCAAATACATAAACATGTAATTTATTCCTCAACACGAAAGTAAAGTTGTTCAGCTTACTCTTTCACAAGGACAAGGTCGGTTTCTCCATTCAAATTTCTCTTTGTTCCAGTGCTGAAGCTTGTCAATGCTGAAGCAGCTTTAGAAATGGATTGTCGACCTCGCCTATTCTTTGTATCGAAGGAAAATAAAACTGTATCTGAAGAATCATCAATAATGATTCCTGCAGATGATTTAGCCATATGATGTCCTTTTTTGGGTACAGATAAAGTTCCCTGGTCGCCCGCAGGCTGTAATTTTAGAGCATCGAAGTCTACAGAGACATCTCCGTCTAACATCTTATATAATCTCTTTAATCCAGAAACTGTTAGGCCTTTCCTGTTGATAAAGATGATTCACAGAGTTCGAATAATAATGAAGGACAGCTTTACCGTGGATCGGCCTCAACAGCATCGCAAAATTTTTCATAATCATCTTCCGTAAATCCTGTGTTCGATACAAGGCATTACTGAGCACCAAGAATACCGGAAAAACTTATAAGTACTCTTTTTCTTCCCTGACGGGTCATTCTTTTGACAGTCGTCCAGAAATTGCAGGAGTTCTTCATTGTTCAAATATTTATCCTTATCTTTATCGAAATGCTTAAATATCGTCTGTCAAATCAGATCCGACTTCATTGTTTGAATATCAAACATTTGAACGCATGTATGTGTAGCTATTATGTGTCTCAATGTCTCTATATATTAAGGCTAAAACCTCATATTTCTCCTGATGCTCAGGACTATTATCCGATGAGATTCTTTCTGCGACTGTAGCAACCATTGGTTAGTTTCGGAGTTTCTGTTGGATGATATAAAACTTTTATTTCATTACCGTCCTCAAACGCAGATCCACAATGTATGCAGAAATTCGCTCCATTCCATCTTTGTGCACCACATGCGTGACATCGTTCCACCTAAAAATTGCTCACACACTTTGTAAACAAAAACTATGACTCATGTGATCTGGATGATATTTACCCCGTCATTAATAGGCTGAATCTTTACTGGTTGTATACCAGACACACTTTGTTCCACCGCTGGATTCCAACTTTCAAGATCTGCACGTCCAGACCGCGAGACAGAAGGAGGAGAGGGTGGTGATTGTTTTCCATTAGTAGGAGAATTAGATGGCATCGACACCACAGTAGATTTTGACTGTGTATTGAATTTGAGCTCCGTTAGAGCATCATTCAAAGTTGCCTGAAGAATTGATAAATGCTTGAGATTTCAGATGTATTTTTTAACTCTTGTATCACACCTGAATGTTTGCACAACAACTTTGTCGCTGTTGAACCGAGGAAATTTTTTTTATCATTGCTTCTGGAGAAATGGCCGTGTCCTCGTTCTATTAGAGGGAAAATTCAGACTTTGTGCTGACCGTAATACGTGACATTATTATCACCTCGTAACTATACGTTAACAGCGATAATATTTGAGAATCGTTCAATTCCTATTTGCATAAATATATTGTGTGAATGAATTTATTTGAGCTCGTACACAGCTCTAATAATCGATCGTTTATCAAAGAGTGTAATACATTTATCCGAAGCATCAAAGCTTTTATCAAAGGATTCAGGTCGTTATTTTTACTTGGGAAGAAGTTCCGAGTCTGATGTGTTGATGATTCAAATTTAGCACTCGCTCTTATTTTCGAATTTTAATTAAGTACCACTTCTTCATCTTTTGACGATGTTGGCGAGTGAACGTTTTCAACTTTTACTTTTACCGGGGATGTTTTCTGAAACTTATTTTTAATCATTTGCTTTTCCCTTTTGATCCGTTGTTGCTCCTCTTTCAATCTTTCCTTCTCTTCTTGATCTTTCTTTGCTTTCAGCATTTTTTGTCTCCGTATTTCTTGCTCTTCCCTATCTCTTCGCTCTTTCTTATGTTTCAATTCGATCTTGAGTTTCTTCCAAGAAAATATGCATTGCACCACTGACTGAATTGTAAGAGCAGCCTCCTCATACTTGGTTTCTATCGCACGATCTAGGGGCTCCAAAATCCATGGCTTTATGAAAACCCTAGTCTTTCCTATTTGCCAATCAGTTACACCATTTGCTTTCGATTTGCCAGCTCTTTCCATCAGTTTCCTGGTGAATTTGGAGCTTGGTCCTACGGGATCACCCTCTTCCATCAGGTTAGCATATCTTCGGAAAAAATCAGGATGCGTAAATCTTATGGCGTATCCATGACGACGAGCATTTATTGCGTCTATTACTCCTATTGAAGATAAAACCAATCTCAAATATAAAATTACTTTCATAGCGCATATTAGGTTACCGCTTGTCTGGAGCTGACGAAGAACTAAATTTGTGTCGAATTCGCCATTAACCTAAATGTTTACATTTCCCAAGATACAAGATAACACAAACGAAGAATCACGGATCTCTAATATTTGCTAGGTTTCACCTTATCATTATTTGGCTTCATGCACCTTACAAATTGTGACTCTGTTGCCTTGGGTCAAAATACAAACACTTTAAAACGAATCTTATTGGTACTGAAACCATTACCTCCATCGCTGTGATAAGTTCTGAAAGTGAAGACTGGAAATGAGCAGCAAGACAAACCCCAGCATCTTTAATCGACA
This sequence comes from Bigelowiella natans CCMP2755, assembly GCA_000320545.1. Classification (NCBI taxonomy): domain Eukaryota; phylum Cercozoa; class Chlorarachniophyceae; genus Bigelowiella; species Bigelowiella natans. Next base: position 64,905 of record ADNK01000910.1, on the reverse strand, counting down.
TTTGTTTTGATGGCGATGACCGATGTAGTCCTAGCGTATGCCCCTTCCTAGAATCAAATAAAGATCTCGCCAAAAAATTACCTAACCATGAGTTTCAATTAACACCCTCGAATTTGATGATACATTGTTACAATTACTTGAAGATGCCATAAGCATATCTATATCGCTTGTCAACTTGACCCTATTCTTCTCAAGAAAACCTGTAAGAGTGTCAGTGAGCCAATGTCGCATTTCATTACTTTTGACATTGTACCAACCTTCTGTTCTATAGTTCACGTCTCTTGCATAATGCTAGGAAATGTAAGTGGGATTTAGTATTCCTTTACTCATGTATTTTGTTCTGTTAGATTCAATACCTTTATCGTGAAATTGGGATCTCCATGGCGTTTCGGAGCCTTGAACCTTACATCATCCAATATTTTAACACAAGCGAGATCTTTCAAAACGAAAAAGGGATTCAGTTACTGCGAGTGGCTTGTATTTGATGTATGCAGCTTCTGGACCCATGAACTATCAGATCTGTGATAAAATCACCAGTTCTTGCCATTATTATCATTGAGAAATAAATATGGAATTTGTGTTGCTATTGGTCTTGTTTTTGGTGTAGGTTGATTTCTAGATACCCTGTTTTAATTTTGAATTCCTCTCGAAGCGAGGAGAAGATTCTCTATAGTTTTCGATAAAGTTATCCAAGAGAAATCTCAAGTAGTTATAACATTGACCCAAATCTAGCTTTGACCAATACCTCTAATAACGTGACTGTGGACGCATTGTTTGGGTACGTAATGTTACGAACATCTATCCCCTTTTTATAACGGCATATTTATGAAATATTCTAAGCAGTCAATGAACTATGGTACCTCCGACTTATATAGATTGACCTCTATCTCGAACACAGATTTTAAGAAGTGTCTATCAAATAACAAGAAGTGAGGGTTTTAATATATCTAGCCAGACTTTCGAGTGTACTTTTGTAATTTTTCATTTGCAAAATTTATACAAAGTTGTTCAAAGCTGTTATGTGCATTCGCCTGTAAAACACAAATCACTTTGTTAGATAATAGTCGGCTAGGGTATCCATCAGTAATTTGTTTGCCCATATCGTAAGCACGTATATTATATATATATATATATATATATATAGCCACAGATAATCCTAGATTTAACGTGGATACCCATATTTCCGCATACATTTGTATTTGTAATCATACATATGCATTATGTATGTATCATATATGAAGAATAAATATGCTTTTCATGCATTAATGTTGTGAAACTAAATTGTTAAGCGTTTTGGAAATCTCACTAACCTCAAAACCGAATATGTCCAGTATCCCGATAACTTTCCTGCTCTTTGTTCCCTTGTTTTCTTGATTAAGCGCCTAGATAAAGAAATAATCATCAGAATGCAAGATTCTATGACTAATTATGATCAATCCTTTAACTATACCTCATTTATTCGAGTTACAATCCAGGTGAATAATTTTCCATAAAGCCCTAGATATAAATAAATCCTGATATAAAAATTATAGAAACTCTTAGGTACCTTTTGCTAGGGAATTGCACGTATATGATGCTTCTTTTGGAGATCGCGGAAGCGCATAAACGGACCCAGTCAGTATTGCCCTGTGTGTAAAGTGTTGAATCATAACCCATTCAAAATAGTTGATCTTCTTACATGTCCTGAACTGTTAACATTTTCATAAATGCTGATTCTTGAAGTCCAAGCAGAGCAGCGCAACGAGATGCAGTTAATGTTGAGCTTTCGGAGACCTTTAAATAGAATTTTTGAGATTCTTTCTACACAATGCCGCTTTCCATGTGACCTCACTGGTTTCCTTTCCATTCTTCATAGGACCGCGATCAAATCTTATATTTCCCAGAGATAAAATCTGCAAATCGGATATTGTTATTCATGCGATCGATTGAACAGATAGATACCTACCCCTTTAAGAAGGTTGAATATAGATTTTTTTTCCACCTGTATATGTAAACGTCATTTGAAATCTTCTTGCACTGCATTTCAATACCTCCTTGATCCCAAGTTGCTTCATTGCTGCCACAGTTTCAATAAACCTTTCCAACTCATCATAAAATTGATATATCTCTATTCATAAAATTGCACTCACTTCGCATGCTCATCCCAGCCTGCTTCTAGACAACCCGTCATGTTTAGATAAGTTACACAGCTTGGATCTAAATGCTTTGCGTCCTGAATAAATTTTACAATTACTTCTAATGTCCTCACGACAAGATCAGTGGCCTCAACCTTGTCTCCAGATTGCTTCAGATGCTCGCATAGTTGGTAAAATATATTGAAGTTCCGTTCACCCTAGATCACAAAAATATAGAAGATTGTTCTTCAGATAAATAATTGAATAACGATGAATTATTGAAAAGCATCAATTAGAACCTCATCCTGGGCAACTACTCTAGATTCCTCCAACAAGTACCTTCATATATTTTAGGTTTCTTGAAAAAAAGAAAAATGATGTAATCATTGCTAATTGAAAAACACGGTACTTTTCGATGGATCCGTACGTAATTGCACCGTTCGAAGAGAAATTAATATTTATTAATTTACCGAAACGGCTGCTATTGTTGTTCCTGATAATTTATTCACTTATTTTTAATTTTTGGCATTACTCTTATGTCAAATTTCATGTATCTACCTAAGAGTCTTTGCATTCCCAAAGGCCTCCAGCAATGGATTTGCTATCAAAGAATTTAGGATCAATGTCTCGGTTAGTTTACTTGAAAATTTCACCTTTGACAAATTTCATCTCCAAGCTTATGCTTTTTTGTGAGTGCTTTGACGAGTGGTTCCAGCTCTTTTGTACCTCTCCACTCATCTCGGCAAAGTATCGAATTAGCTGTTTTGTAGCTTCTGTTTTTCCAGCTCCAGATTCACCACAGACTAAGATACTCTACAGAATGATTTTTTTGTATTTTTATCCTCAAAGATATGACTGAAGGATAGGTTTTATTACTTGGGATCTATTTGAATCACTGCGAATCCTACGGTACGCTCGACAAGCCACTAATAAGAAATACATTAAAAGCCTTACATTTTTTATGAGACTTCACAAAAATAGCACCTTGAAAAATGTGCGGCTCATTTCTTTGACTACTTGCATAGTGGTAAGTCTGTATATTTTATTTTAGTTTTAAGTACGAACACAACAAAATCAACGCAATACTGAGTAGAAGTTTTTGGTGTAAAGCCCCAGGTCTTCGTTTGGATTTATAGCTAAAGTGACGCGAGTGGGACAAGTTAAATATGATAATAGACCAATATCGAAAGGTTCTACCGAGTAAAATATCTGCTACGTTTGTGTAGATCTTCTTCCTCATAAACCTAGTAAAATCGAGGCATATATAGATGGTTGATGTTTAACTTATTCAACGAAATACCGTTTTTTGATATTTGATAGAATGTCTCCCGGTTCCATTCTCGGCATGAAAACCATATCCTCATATTCTTCTTTCATCTCTTCTGCAGCATAATCAGATCTTTGGAAGCTACTCTCATTTTCAAGCTCTGGTAATTTGGAGGAGGAGGTTGGTCTGCGAGTTGGCGGTACTCTTGGCTTTCGCTGTGCTCGAATGCTCGTCTGTCTTTCCTCACTTGCGCCATTATAATGGACTAAGTCTCTTTTTTTATCTGCATTGGGTATATGTGAAACTGCAAGACGATTTCCAGTATTCCATGGCTTCTTCGTTTTGTTCAGTCCAACAAATGCTCGTGAATTGTTATTTTGGGCATTATCTTTTGTGCTCGCTGAAGATACGTCGTCGACCAATTTCTCCTCATCTTTGTTAGTTGCAGTCTCACGCATCCATGTTTTCTTTGACTTTAGCCGTGATGGTGGTTTTGGGTTTGTATTTGCATGGGGCATGGGTTGGGTGACATGTGCTGAAGAGGTATTCTGCACCTCAGTTTTCTTCTTTTTCGTCGGGAGTCGACGAATCTTCTTCTTCATCGCCTAATTGATTCAATGTTGGCTCTCAGAATACAATTGTTAGTCATAATTTTCACTGCTATGGCCACATTCTGATCAGAAATTCATGTTCACCATTTCTCGCTGACAGACTTGGGTTAAGACAAATCAGTTCAGATCCGACTGTTGAGCCCAAAAGGTTATATTGTATTGATTAAGTAATGTCGCAACCGCCTTTCAGCTTGCCGTTTCCTTCATAGTTTACTTAATGAAAATACGCCAGCAAATCAGACAAACGACATCTTACATCCCCCGAATGGATCTTCCCATACTCGGGATTCGTTTTTTGGATCCAGGTAAGACTTCCGAGATAAACTGCCTACATTTAATTGACCTTAAAACGACGGGATTCTTTTCTCTGTGACAAGGAGAAGATGACGTCGCATGTGAGAAATTAATGCCATTTTTAGTATTAGTAGAACTATTTTGAACTTGGTGCCACATCTTCCTAAATGCTTCGCAAAGGCTTTTGTTCGTGATCGAGGTGAGAAGATCATCCAGCATGAGCTGGTGGAGCTCATCTTTGTAATGGATACAGGCATCGGTTTCGAGTACATGTGATGGTGAAGCTTCAATGGGCACAGAAAATAGTCGAATCTATGACATTTGAAGAGCAAAGCCTGAGAACTGTTATCATGGTGTGCTCAAAGGAGGGAGCTCTTGTACCGGTCTGTGTGCCTCCCAATCTATTCAGATAGATACAATTTGATTCGTTGAATTAATGATTTGTCCATGATATTCTCTTAACAAGGATCCCATAATTAAAGCAATCTGTAAAATATTTGATTACGCCAATGCAACTACCAATCTTTTGCGATATATCCTATGGCTTGAATGTGCCATACGCACCTCAGATCCTACAACACTCCTCAGGTTTAATGTAGAACGACACATGTTGATTTATGGTTAAATTCCAAAAATAAACAGGGACAATACAGTGGTAAATAAATTAATCGTAAACATCGGAAAAGATTCATCTGCTGCATTTTTTTGCGCAATGTCGCCGTTAAGTCAGGATCTTTTGAACTCCACTGTAAGTTTTCACTGGTGGATTTATGTATGGATGCATAGAGGCTTACGTGATGTGATTGTTTGAAAAGGTTGATTTCGAAGTCGTACCAGAAAGAATTCGGATGCGATCAGATGCCATTGCTGTAATTTATACGATATCGTATATGTTATATACTCCCGATTATTCGATATGTTATCCCAGAATGTCAAAGCAGTGGTGAAAAGGAACTCTATGTCGCTACAGAAATGGGCCCAGCGCTTTGTTTTTGCCATTATAGGTTTAAATATGTTTACATAACCAATGACCAATAGCCATCCTAACCTACGCTGTTATACCAGATTCTCAGATGTCAGCAGACCTTATTCAATGGATAAAAATGTTGTACCATGGAATTATAAAAGCTCGAGTTCCTGAGGCGAGTGCTTTTAGATGCATATACTTATAAAACTTGAGAATTTCTATTTTGTAAAACATCAGACTTCAAGCCTCTCCTTCATATCTTCGTTCATATTTTGCAGAATTGTATGTCCCTTCCTTATAGAAAAGGTTAACTACTAGTAATAACGATGAAGTAGTATCGTACTTTAACATTAATAATTTCGACCTAGGCTAAGTCTGCACCGGTTCGACCGAGAAGGTTTGGAAGATTATTGTGCACTGCACACCTATTCTGTCCATAAGCTTAAACTAAACAAACAGGAATCTCATATTGCTTAGCAAAGTTATTCAAAAAGTTGCAAATGGTAAGACAAGGTCTGAGACAGAAAGTTGGGTCTAGATTAATATTTTTTCCCAGGTGTTCCCTTTGATAGGAAAAAGGAGAGAAACTTCATTTACCTCAACAATTGGGCTGTTCCGGTACATCAAATACATGTATAATGTCGGATTATATATTTAACACTCCTTTTTCAAAATGAACTGCTAGACCATTACTCATATACAGAGATTCGTGTGTCAAGTGATTACATCCCCCAGATTGGTATCCGTGATATCAAACCATACAAAGGGGGTCACCGATGCTAGTATAACTGGAGAGCTCATCCAAAAAAGGAATCTTTTACGTTTTAGAAGAATTCCTCCCCCACCTCCGCCAAGAAAAGCGTACGCAGCACAAAATAAAGACCCATCATCCAAATTATTTAGAGCACCTTCAGAATTGAGTGCTCACTCACATTTTGAAAGACCCATCCCATCTAATGAGGTGTCGCCTAACAAATCTGTTCAGAGGAGTGTAAGCATAGTCGGTAATCACAACCACATGCGTATCCCAAGCCCAAGTTGCTCGCCAGACTTTAGAGCATTGTCTCCCCAATTTGCAGAGAGATGTTCTAGAAGGAAACAGGACAAATCAGATCCTGGTCTTCGTGTGAGGCGGCAAAGATCATCTTCTCAGCCTATCATGATTCCTGCCATGACCATGGAGAATTTCTGGCAATCACAGGTGCCTATTCCAAGTATGCCTGCAACATCCTTAGGCGCAAAACCTTCATTACCGCCTACACATTCGAAGGAAGTAAGAAAATCGGTAAAAAATACCTTCTTGTCCCCATGCTATGCACAAGATGAGATTAAAAACTTGCAAATCAATCAAGCTCTTACCATGCACAACCTGGAAAGCTCATTTGTAAGTTCAAGAAAGCAAACTGGCCTTCAACTTCATGTGTACCAAATGGGAAGAGCAGTCTGCACACGAAGAATTACATCCCCACCCCCCCCTCCCCCAACACCGAAAGGGCAAAATACACTGTGTTTTGTTCTGCCACCACCCCCACCACCACCTCCTACTCCAGCTGCAAGGTGGAATCAGAATGGGTGCACAAGTGGGAAGCAACGTGCTTTCATGCCAGATCACGAAATCCTCGATAAATCTGAAAGGGATGGACAATCTTCAGAGAGATTCGTACCATTTTGGCGCCTTGGTCTCCCATTTAGAAAGATTTTCCCGGTGTCCAAGAAAAATGGTAATTTGGGTTTTGAAAGAAGAATGAAAAGAGACTCCTGTGAATCACAAAGGAAAAAATCTCTTTTGCAACCCTGGCAAGGGTGGGAAGTTAGGATGCCAGCTCCTGTCCGCACAGAGGCTAGTGCTCTGGCACAATACCTACGATTTGTTGCTGAGTTTCGACATCCAGGTGCGATTGGACGTGATGATGTCAAAGTTGAGAAGAGAAGCCATTCTGTTGCATCAACCAAAAAACTTGATCTCTTCCGAAAGAGCACTCGTGTTGAGAAAAGAACCTCTTTCAGTGGAACTCGAAATGCCACAATCAGAGCAATTTCTCCTTGAAATGCTGGAAGAACTGCAAAAATGAACAATGAAAAACAAAACAAAAATATAAATTTTGACCTTATCATTGAGAGAATGATGACTCAAAGAAACGTCGATCACTTAAAGATATATTTGCGTGAATTGAGTTTGATGCAAACATGTAATCTTTTGAAATATTTTATCACTTGATGCTTTTGATGATGGTGAGTCGGCAAGAGATGAAATGTTAAAAAAAACATCAAATTCAGTGATCTCGTCTTGCAAAATGATTGACAAATCAAGTGCAGGAATTTGTGGTCATGAACTCATGAACGTTTCATTCATGTTGAAACTACCATCGACATCAAGACATGGGACACGCCTGTTGCCGCTTCCTTGAAAATTGGACCTGAGAATTGCTTGTGGGCACATGGGTGCCAACTAGCCATGAAGAACCACAAAGTCGATGAATCCATGGATGCACACACAATGATTGATGCTTGCTAGCTTGCTGATCAAGGCTAGGTCTAGAGATGGGCGCGCGTGAGCATTGCTGGAATGCACTGGTGCACCTGAAGCACTGAGCAGTCCACGTGCTAGCGTGTCTAGATCTGGAGATCGGATGCATGTCTAGCTAGCTAGACGTGCTGGTGTGTTCCACTGCCAGCACTGGCAGTCTGAAAGTTGTATTGTGTCTGCTAGTCCAGTCCAATGGTGCATGCTAGGACGGGTCTGTTGGAAAGAGGGGGAGTGCTAGAGTGGTCAGCTCTCCAGAGGTGACCGATCAGTGAAACAGCACGAAACTTCACGAATCGGCACGTGCTGGCCTGTTCAACTTCGTCGCCAACATCGTGATTTCTGGATTTGCTGGTTTGCACGTCTGGAAGTGAACACTCTGGCACTGGCCAATGACCAAACTAGCAAAGCAATGTGCCTGCTCGCACTCAACAAGTGCGCAGCAGAAACCACGTGGCTGTGAACTCGAGTTGACAGGTGTGATGTGAGTGAGTGGTTGGTTGGTTTGCTTTCACTTCGATGTTTGTTGTGCTGGCTAGCTGGACGCCCCCAATGAGTCTAGCTAGCTAGTAGTGTTGATCAATTGATGGATTCGTGTTCATTGGTGCGCGTTCATTTCCACATCCCATCAAGTGATTGGTCCATTGATTGTCTCTCTTTTGATTGCCGCCACGCGCCGAACGATTGGTGAACCAGTTGTTGTGCTTGTCGCACGCGCTAAATCGCTACCTAAATGACAACAACAGATCGAAAACGGCCTGGAAACGCATGCAGTTTTACGTGTTTTGCTCATCAATCACGTGGTGTCTTCCACAAAATGAGTGATCGGGTGCCAAATCATGTCGCAGCACCAAGATCAAGGCGATCGTGAGCAATGACTTTGGGACAAAATTGAATGGAGACCGCGATGCCCGGTGGTTCTAGAAAGGGAGCTGATGACCAGAGCGAATCAACGATTGAAGTTCTTCATAATCCTCAACGGCACTTTCGCCCTCACAGAAATTCGCGGTAGAAGAAAATTGAAACCGTTTTTGCGCTTTGATCTTAGACTTATGTGCACAGCAGCGGGGATGTGAAGTCTCCTGCCAATTCTAAAGCAACCGTACAAACAAGAAGTCGAGGAAACACAAGAGTATGAGTAAAAGAATCACGTTGAAATCAGAAAACACGATCATGTCTTCGAAACAGATTCACTAAATTGAATGTTTGTCATATTTTCATTTTGCAATGGCTGTTCGAATGGACAGTTAGTGATTCAGCAGACAAGGGAAAACATCGATGACGAAAATCAAAAGATGCAGGCTCTCGTGGAGGAGTCTCCTGATGCTGAAGATGAGCCGGGGGATGAACCAGGATTATATGAGGAGAGATCGAGGAGATCATCAAGGGCAGCCTCGCACAAACCATCCCATGTGGATTCCATGAGTAATTTCTATTGAATCGTCCGAGGATGTAGTGGGCCATCACAACATTTGTAATTAGGGAGCACGATAAGGAATATCAAAGTGAGCGAAGGGATTGAAACGTTCTCTACATCTGTCTTTTTGCGATTCTTCTTTTACCATGCTTTGTTCCCTGCAACAATCCCCGTTGCCTATCTTGTTGATGGGGAAAATATGTTGAAGAACCTCTGCTTTATTCCAAGATTTGATAATCGCCTCAATGTGGGGGTGAGTTAACATGATGTATTGCTTACTTTACTGATTACAAATGCTTAACTATTCTCTCTTTGGTTGTATATCCATCATAAATAATTTTCTTTTCCACAGACCTTCCTCATTCAGCTTTTTGCAGCAACTGCAGTATGGTTAGCACATAGTTGCAGTTACTTTCTGTGTCAATATGTTGAACCCTGCGATGTTCGAATATCTAGGATTTTGATTGGACTTTATGCCACCGACCCAGATCCACCTGAGCCATTATTTTTCATTATACCCGTTTGCTTGTACTTCACACATAAACTCATGGTACGACAATATTCTTATTTACTAACCTAGCTGGGAACATTAAGAAGATTCTCCTCATATATTGAAGGTTGCGACAAAGTATGCCATTTTAGATGATGCAACCCTTCAGTGGTTGAGCAAAACTACGGTAAAGCATTTGGAAATTGAAACAACCGATCTCCACATAAAGTTCCGGTACATTTAATTACGTGAAAGGTTTCTCGAGAAACATTTTCTTCGATTGAATTAAGAAGCTGGAGATACGTACTACAAACAATAAAAATTGATTATTTATTGATTTTTTCTAATTATTCTTTATTCATATCCAAAATATTCCAGCTGGATATTGAACAGACTCATAGTCAGCTTCGATACACAGCCGACAAAGAGGGTTGACTAATTCAGATCAAGGATTTCAATATTGAGCTAAGGAATTACTTACAAGGTATTGAAATTGACGACCTTTGCTTCCACTTGCACAAAGACGTATACGAAGAGGTTATCTTAATTCTACGCTTTCCCACCATTACTTTCACCCTGACGAACCACGACTAACTTAGGGCATCGCAAATGTACATTGTGACCTCATGAAAGAAATATTGGATTTTTATAGAAATTTGGACCTCGGTATCTCCTCACTACTTGGAATATGTGCTAGTTATGTGACTCTGAACAAATTATAACCAGATGGAAACGATATGGAGAAAGAAGAAAAAAAGAGCCTATCACTTCCTACGCCAAGCACTAGCAAACGTAACAGGAATGAAAATACCTCGCTTAGTCCTTATCTGATGAGGGAAGTGCAACAGCAACCAGCTCATAACATGAAGGAGACACAGGATAATCACAACCTCCAGGTAACCCTTATGGAATCTGACTGCTAACGAATATATTCGTGACTTATAAATCATTGAAAGTACGGGAAGACTATTGTGCGCGGTGAATGTTGTGGAATGGTCAAAGTTCCTGTACTACCAATTGCTAATCGGCTGGTAAGGTATTTCTTGTTCTCCGAAAGCCTTAATTTCATCATCAATGTACATGTAGGTCGTGTATTCTCTGAAAGGGACCAATAAAGGACTCAATCGAAATATTATCCACTCTCTGGCCTTATTGCAAGGTTTAGAATATTTGTTCACTTTGCTTTCGACTGTGCATGACTTATTTGGGGCGAATGCAGCGGCAATTCCAATAGTAGTCGGCGCTGCAACAGATACAGATTTTGGCTCTCGGACCTCCAGTACTATTGTGCAGGTCATTTCAGGTTCATTCTTAGTCTGTGAATAAAAATTTCACAATATGTGTACTTTGGCGACTTTAATTAGCTCTTATGTGGATGGATGTTAACCGCCTTCTACTTCGATACGGCGCTTGTCTTCATCGATGTTGGCAGAATTGATTATCAGAGACGGGCAAATGTGATCCAGGCTGCGGGAGGTACATTAAGATCTTAGATTGATTATATACATCTTGAGGGAGAAAATTCTTAAATAAAGTCCTCAATCAGCACTGATAGACAATGACACCCCTCTGTATATCGATCGTTGCCCTCTCGATATCTTCGTTGATATGGCCTGGCCACAGGTCTTCAAAACAATTCTGGCTCATATTCAGATTATAACCACTTTGATGGCAGAATGTTATTGCTTGGATAGAATTCCGGAGGCTACTTCTGAATCTCGGGTAGAATAGCCGTAGGGTAAATTGAAAGAGGATATTACACACTTTTTCCTCCCGTGAATATAATGAAGGTCGCAGTTCAAGACAAGGATTACGATATACACATCGTATGTGACGATCTTCCTCTTAGGGCTTGTTCTTTACGTTCTTATTGGTACGGAGGAAATTTTTATTCAACTTCCGAGTAACGTTCAATTTTGTTTCGAAATCGGTTCTGCCAGGTTTACTCCTTGAAGGGGAATTCAGTGCCGTGACTGTGGCAACGGTTGCAGGGTTTTTGGTTTCTATTGGTAGGATTAATTCTAACCTTCTTGCAATGAACCCTTAGTTCGAAATGTACCATATATTTTCCGCAGGCTATGTCCTTGGAAGGTCAATATGGTATGGGTCAGCAACAAATGAACAATTTGCTCTTCAGGCTCGTTCCTTAGCAAGAATTCAGTTAAAGCTGAGACTACTTCGATCGAAGAAATACAAGCATCAATATCATTCAAAAAAGAAACAGATTATTGACAAGCGCTTACAGGTCCCATTATGCCACTATTACGCATTCAACGCCTCACACATCTATTCTATTGCAGGGTGCAGACTCTTTGATGGAAGCCGTAACCACTTTGCTAGATCTTGACTCTCAACTCGAACGTAAAACATATAGGGTGCATGTATCTATTCACCTGCTTTTGTAATTATGCTTCATAGTTCATAAGTCTGAGGGTAATAAAAACATTGCAAATGCTCTGGTTGTGCTAGCCGTGAAAATATTAGGTGTCCAAGCTTCTAAAGAGTTATACACAACAACAGCAACTTTATCACTAGGTATTCCTAGCATTTCTTAAAATCACTACCGTATAGAGGTCATTTGTCTTGCACGAAGCATCATTATAACATTTCCAACTATGTTTTCTTCAAAAATTTAATATTTGTTCTAGGCGCAGTCACTGGAATTTTAGTTGAATATTATTTCAATCAACAAGGCGACTAATAAATAGGCTAATAGGGTTATTCACCTTTACACAAAGCTTCACTCTATGAATACCTTTTATGTTACGTTGAAAATTTGATTAGCTACAATACTCGCCATGATGTGATATTATTTGAATCACCACCTCAGCTGAAATACATAACTCGTTCCACTTTAGAGTTTCGTGCATGTTGCAAAAGAAATATACATATGCATATACCACATGTCTAGATGTGTCGATTACGAATGTTCAATGTAGTCATCATGTGAATAGCTAGATAGCAGCAATGCTGAACACCAATCTGCCGCAGGAAAAAAATCATGTTTGCTCGCGCTAGACGCAAATGAAGCAAATATAGGCCAAGCTAGCAAGATTGATTGATCGAATGACGTGATTAACATCTGTGACACTTTGACAAGTTCGATCACACACAGCTCATCTAGCTAGCTTGGCACATCGAGACATAGCAAAAATTTTGATTCAATTTTTGTAAATGGCTACCTGATTTGCGAGATTTAAGACACGTCTAGACATCTACTAGATCTAGGCAACTAATTGCCGACGCACATATCTAGGCTGTGCTTAGTCGGGAATCCCTAGAGCTAGAGATTTCTGCTTTTCAAATTAACATAGCGTTTCATGTCGTTGTTGCTGTGCATGCGCAAATGCTTTTAAAATACTTTCAATGTTTGCCATTCAGCATTGTTTATCAGATCACACTTATTTTTAACGAATTCAACAAATTCGCCCTGCATATAGACAGTCTAGCTAGCTAGACGGTACAAGCATCCAGACACATTTAGACATAAGAGAATTTCAGTGGAAAAGGTTTTTGTAATAGTGTAGACATTTGGAGACTGCAAATCACATGAGCGAAGAACAGACGATGGCTGGTGTAGTTGCAATGAATTGATTATTATGTCTCTGGGCCTGCAGTCTTCCAGTTTCCCGCAAAATGATGTTTTACGAGGACATTTTTGTTTGTGCAAGAGGAATCGGATCCTGAAAAGAAATATTTGAGAACATGATAGGGACATATTACACATATCACTATTCACAAGATGGTAATAAAAGGATTGCATGCTTTTGTAATATTGAGGTGCCACTAATTCGTTAAATTCATTCATCACCTGAATGTTCTTGACCACATGAGAAAGCATCTACAGGGAGAATCTGTGCCGTGCCTATCGAGAGCCCGGCAATTGTCTCTTCAGGATCAACTCCGAACATCTTCAAATATCCTATCACCGTTTCACTGAAAAGACCCTGAACCAATAAATTGTGAAATCATTATCATTGTCGTCGTCGTCGTCTCCAATCATCATAGTTACCATTCTCATCCCATTGTCAGATGTGACAGAGAAAAAGATTCTAGAATTTCTACGATAACAACTACTACCACAACTACTGCACCAACTTCTAAAAACTATTAAAACGAAGAGCTCTTATCTCACTCTTCATTGCCACATCATCATCATCATCATCATCATCATCATCACCATAACCATCACCATCACCATCACCATCGGCGCAATCACACCGTCATCGTTGCATCGTTCATTACTCTGTATTCTTCTCTTCATAAACATCATCATCTCTCTCTCACCGGCCCAGTGAGATAAATGGTTTTCCTACAGCTCGCATGCCCAGTAGCCTTACAGCCTTCCGACACCCATTGTGGTAGGAACGTGCTATCAGCATCTCCATCACCGCTCCCAGCACTGCCACCGAGGCTGCTTAAGCCTCCTCCATCATAGTAACGATAGCGATCACCGCCATCACTCCGGCTCATCGCAGCGGGGTCCTGCTCATCCACCGCCTTCAGCTTAGCTGTTATGCGCGAAATGCATCCCCACAGAATCGGATGGCCAGGGGCAGCAGCCATCGTCCATTGGCTGTATTGCGGGTTCTGCGCCCACAGGAGCCCTTCTCGCTGCGCTTTGGTGCCTATCGCCTCTAACCCGAGAAGAATTCTCGTCCGTGCGCCGCCGGATATCGGCCAACGGCGGATTGGAACGAGACATTCTGCGTCGTGATCGGCGTATACCTGTTCGGGGGGAGGGAGGAAGGAAGGGAGGGGGGGGGGGGGGTTATATGACAAGAGTGATTTCCATGACGCTTCAACCGTTCTGGGCTAACATCTTTCTCTTCTATCGTTCAGGAAGGACATCGACGCACGCGATCAAGCATGAATTCTGAACTCTCACATCCACATACTGCTACTCGTCTCTCCAACCCACCCCCCCAATGTAGAACAGGATCAGGTAGCGAAAGAAGTCGCTCTTTTGCACGAAGTCGAGCTTGCTATATGTGGAGAGGATCTCTTCGTCGCCAAGATTGCTCACGTACTCCTGCAAACATGATGACGACGACGATACGGCATAAGATGGCGAGAACTAGCAAGCCACAACGCAAGCAGAGGCAATGATCACGAAATCGAGCGTGTAGAGCTGAAATTGTCTTCCATATTGACACAGAGGTGCGGGGAATATTTAAGATGCAGTTGCAGTAGTAATAGTAAGGGTGGTAGTGTAGTAGTAGTAGTAGTAGTAGTAGTAGTAGTATGATGATGATGATGATGAGGAGGAGGAGGAGGAGGAAGATACCATCATGGTGTCTTCTTGCCATAGCACGTAATCATATTCAGGATTTAGTTTCCTCCAGTTCTAAGTGCAAACGTAACAGCAGCAGCAGCAGCGATTATCACCATCATCATCATCATCGTCGTCGTCGTCGTCGGCAACAACAACAACAACAACAAGAACGCAAATAGAGAAGGACAACAGTGATAGATCTGTATAGTTACCCTTCCCTTTACCCGCCACGTGCCTCTCTCTCCCCCTCCCCTTCTCTCTCTCTCTCTCTCTCTCTCTCTCTCTCTCTATCTCTCTCTCTCTCCACAATTTCAGGAATTGCGTCTGTCGCTAATTCTCTGCTGCCGCTCCTACACCCCGCCCCAACAACGGCAACAGCTCTTTCTCTTGCTTGCCCTCACCTCCATATATGCGTACATCGGCTGGCGAGCACGCCTTGTGCTGGGGTGGAAATCGAATTGATGGATTATCCGAGGAATGGAGGCAATAGTAGAAGCACCCGCTTCTTCGCCTGGATGCGGTAGGAGTGAGTGGCCATGCTCGTGAGGAGGAAGATCACCAGAAAGTAGACTCGCGCCGCTGCCACGACGGCCCTCATTTTTGATGTGTGATATAGGCTTGCTATCTCCATTGTTCGCCGTTGGCTGCTGCTTCCCGGTGATTTTCTTGATGTTGTTGACGTTGTCGTTGTCGTTGTTGTTGTTGTTGTTGTTGCGTCGTTCCCGCTCTTGTTTTGCCCCGCTCTCCTTCTCCTCCTGCACCACTTCCTTCTGCTGCGGTTGCGTCAGTCGCACAGCGAAAAGGATGCGACTTTCCACCGTCTCCTTCCCACCATCCGCCAGTGTTGGTTCTGACGATGATGGCGATGACGACGACGATGGAAAAGAAAGTGGGGACTTCTCTTCGCCCTCCTCCTCCTCCTCCTCACCCGATCTAATTATCGACGTAGTCGTTCTTGCTGCTGATGCCACAGTATTGACCACCATTTCCATCATTGTCTGCGTTGTGGTACTCTCTCCTCCATCGTCGCTACTACCTCCTTTGATGCTATCATCCCCCCACCTATGATGGCGATGATAATTCCTGCTTTGCATGGTGGTATATGCGTAATCATACCTACGGGAGGGCTCAACAGCGGGGTCAGCACTTAGAGCAAACAGTGTCAAAGAAGGGGAGAGAGGACGAGGAGGAGGAGGAGGAGGAGGAGAAGGAGGAGGGGTTTTTCCCTTCCTCCTGCTGCTGCTAATGCTGCTTCTTGGAGGGCCTTTAATGCTTAAATACGGTGAAAAGGATTCTAGGAACATTGTGACAGGATAACCACTGTTGCCCCCCTCACCGCTGCTACCACCACTATCGACTAAAGACTGCGTGCGGTAGGGAATGTGCATCTCTGCGAACAGGAGGGCCTTGTGAAGGAGGATCGCGGAGATGGACTCAGCAGATATTATGGGGATGGGGAGGGATGAGGAGAAGGTGGGAACCGCACTGTTTATTAGCGAGCACAACCGATCGAGCGTGGACTGAATTACCTGTGCGCGTTATACACAGATCAGCAAGCTGCCCTCACGCATGCGTCATTGCAAAGCGAGTAGGCAAGAGGAATCATCAGTGCGCGGGGTGGGTAGAAGGAGAAGCTGACAGGGATTTCGCACAGCAAAGCGCTCAATCTCAACGCTTAATTCCGGGATCCTCCCCAAGTTTCATTCACAAGGTCGTTAGAATTTATGAGCTTGGAGGGAGGGGATCCCGACAATCACTCCGACTAATGGCCACCAACGTGAGTCGCCAACCCCCCAAAAATACAAATACAAGGGAAGAAAGGACAAAATTTATGGAGAGAAGAAACGTTCGAGCGGTGATGACAACAGGGTGGTGGTGGTGGTGATAGCGGTGTGAGTGGCAGCTGCAGCACTACCGGGTGATGAGGCCTTGAGGAGTAGACGAGGGCTGGGGAAAGCACCTGCCTTACACCTTCCATTTTCTGTGTTGGCGTTGGGCCATAGTAGAGCACGTTCTCCTCGATTGGGACGGTAGTTATCAACAACCCGCCGTAGTACTCAAGCGACGGTGTTCTTCTTCTTGTTGTTGTTGATGATGATGATGATGATGATGATGACGAGGAGGAGGATGATTCTAAGGTCTGTTTCCCACGACGCATACTTTGTATCTCGCCGTCAATATCGCCATCCTCCTCATCATCATCATCTATATGCTCCTCCTCCTCGCTGCTGTTGCGGCCTACTGTTCCCAATCTGCTGATGAGGGATCTCAAAGCTGATCCATTGTCGAAGCATACGAGTCGGTGACCTGCCCACCCCCCTCCCTCATTCCAAAGCAGAAGCAGGCCGAATATTCTCCAGAATGTCGTTATCGCTTCATCAGCCTTGGTGCCAGTAGCGGTGCCGCCTCCACCGTCATCAGAAGTAAGAGAAGCTCCTCTGACCACTTTGTCCATTGCCATAGCAAATGATAACCCAGGGTAGCTCACCTTCTTTGTATACTCCACAGCTTCCTCCCAGCGCCAAGCACGCCGGGCATGCTCCTGTGGATGATGATGATGATGATGATGATGATGATGATAATGGTGGTGGTGGCTATGATAATGATCATGATGGTGATGGGAACAGGAAGAACTCGAGGAGGAATTAGTAGATAGTAAAAGTGCGGAGGAGAAAACAGAAATATTGGTTCGTTGAGAAGCGTTATTACTCAAAGTTTGATTTGTAAATCACCACTACTATCAGCAGCAGCAGCACCCCCGCCCTCCCCACCACCATCAGCAGCAGCAAGAATGGCAGACATCGTGCAATGACGTGGTCGTGAGGATTAAGCTATGGAGGCCAAAATATGAGAGGGTACAGCCATGATCTCCTCTCCACTATTCATCTCCAAAGCAGCACATGATAATACTGCAGTACATGATGATAATAATACTACCGATTCCCAGCAGTACCCGCCACCATCTCCGCCGCTGCTGTCCCTGTTGTCAGACGATATTAAGACGAAAGGCCCGTTAATCAGCACATTGTTGCTTGTCCTGCTTCCTTTCTCCTTGTTATTATCTCTCCTCCTCCTCCCATTTCGTCCACTTTCTCCATCGTCGAGCGAGGCGTCACCCGTGCTTGTGCTGTTTCCGATGTCATCTTTGCCCTGCTCTGTTCCTTCTCTGCTACGAAGTTCTCCAACCTCGTATGGTACAGAATCAGAAGTTTGCTCTTCCCCGCCCCCAAATCTTGACAAGTTTGTCGGCGACGAAGACAATTTCTCGATTTTGGCAGCGCTCGGTAGGTAGTGGTAGGCGTTTTCATGAGAAGATTTGAGAAAGCTGTTGTGTGTTGGTTAAAGATGAAGTTTAGTGAAGATGTATCAGTGATCGTGGCACAACCACCCATCCCTTCTATCGCATTCGTGCCGAAGTCTTTTTTGGTATTATTACCTCGTGTTGGCTGTTCGCTTTGTGAAGAGATTCTGCTGTGGTCTTGCAGAGTGCGGTAGGCGTGCATCGTCCCATATTCGGTCGGAATGGCGCTTGTTAACCTTTTAGAGCAGAAATTATAAATACATTCTTGCGTTCTTGCTTCGCTTCTCGTTTGCCTCGTAATGCTACAATTTTATCATCTCAATACGTGCATATCTACATGTGCATGCGTAGAGTTCGGCTCGTTTCTACACCCCCTCTACTTCGCTGCTATCCTTCTGCTTCTATGTATGTTTTGTCGTACATGAATCGTGTTCACTGCCAGCAGTACCACAAGACCCACCTAACAGATTATCAAGACAATGTCAGCAATTCAGAGACGCACACAAAAGTCGTTCGCAGCGAGTCCATGCTCTATTCCGCTGTGATGATCAAATGATACACACCATAACACCACGATACGTGCACCAGCTGCTCATCGCGAATCCGAGCCCTCTGTAACTAAAGCAGATGACTTCCGCTGCCGTTGCTGCCGATAGATAAGAAAAGGGTGGCAGCTGCCGTCAGAAGATGTTCGGATAACTTTATTCGAATCAAAAGCGAAGTGCTGCGACAAACACCTGCTAGGTTCGCCAAGAGAGAGAAGGCCGGGCTGCTGCTGGCGACCAAAGTGCCAAACCTAGGGAATTCGCTTCGAGGAAGAAAGACCCGCCGCGGGTGGCTCCCCACATCCTACGGGGACATCCACGGATGAGAGCGTGTAATGTAAATGCCCGTGCTCATGCACGAGCGAATTGCACGCGCTGTTCCCTATACTACTTACTTTCCCAGTAAACTGTTTTCAAATCCAACTACTGGGATTATTATTATTGCCCCAACCACCCTTTCTGAATGATTAAACCGCTGTATATCTATGTGCCCCCCCCCCCCCCCCCCTCACCCCAGCCCCACAAACCTTACTGGACTTCTTGGCCTGATATGATCTCCATTCTTATCGAAATAGATAAATATTATAAGATATTCTCAGTATTGCAATTTCTCTTGACAATGCGATCTTATTTAAGACATTTTTCTCGTAAATTTTATCCTTGTTTCATGTACAAGGAAGTTTTTAGGGATTTTTCTAGGCCTGATTTCTGGTTTTATCTCGGACAAATAAAGTTGGATATATCGCCGAGATATTAGCCCATGATCCTTGGCAAACGCTGCGGACGAGACATGATTTATACTGCATAGTTTCTTGCAGTTTTTATCAGGGACATTTTTATGGTGATAATATCTTAAAAACTATTCCTTTTTCAGAAACGTCACGGAGAGAAACTTTTCGCTAAGAGAAGCTGTGGCACTCTTGATAACCCCCCTTCGGCCAGGCGAGCACATATGATCGGCCTCGATCCTATGTCGTGGGCGATGGCCATGGCTACCATCGCAACCGTCTTGGTAAGAGGAAGGGAGGGGGCAGAAGGGAGATCACAGTCCCTCAACGGGCTGCAAAAACTAATAATTCTTTCCTATCAGTTCTGCGTAGTTCCCGGCGTTGTGGTTTGCATGCCCGTGCTCTCGATCCTGTACTTCCTAGGTCATCATTTTAAATTAAAAGGCCTCTTGCTTCGTTATATGTCTGGGAATGATGTGATACTATAAAATGTATGGTAGTCGCCCTTCATAAATCACAAAAGCTTAAATTTACAGGAATCCCTCCTGTGCCGGAATTACTCCGAACGTTAGTCGTCTTCTACAAAACTCTCTGGTAGTCCTCGGCCCATATTCTCTTTCTCTAAATATTCTCCTTCTCTCAGATTTGCCCTTCTTCCGCTCAGTCGTTGATACTGAAATTCTGCTAGAACGATTCTACGATCAAGCATGAGATAGATGGCTCGCACACACTAAATGCTTTTCTTCTGAATCTCCATCGCTGCAATAATGGCGGTGTGATTAGGTATTTCTCGGATCCAAGGAACCCCTACGAGGGAGCCCCCTCCTTTTCCTTCAAGGGCAAGGAATGGTGACGATTTATCCCATGTGTTGATTCTCCGTACTTTCATCCTGCCCCCCCCCCCCCGACCCACACACACACACACACACACACACACACACACACACACTCCATTCGCATTGCAGGGTAAGGATCCGTGTGCACCTCGCATCACTGGCCACGGTTTTGTATCTTTGGGACAAAAGACATTATCGCCATGAGAGCTTTCAGGTGGTAGTAGGATAGCAGGGGGTGGGCTGCTGCGAGAGGGCGGTGTGCAACGATGCAAAAGTGATATGTGTTCTGTGTTATTTTGCATGTAGCGGGATATGATTCTCAACCTACGTAACGTGGCGATTCCAGGAACAGGGGTAATAATAATAATACTAATAATACATCATGATAATAGTGCGAGAGAGCAGATCAATGATGAGTATGAAAACAGCTCGACGCATTTAGTTCCATGCCGCGTATGTTCAGGGATTTGTAAATTGTTGGTGTGTGATCTTGCATTGAATGCGACCTCTTCTTCTTATTCTTCTTCTGTTCTTCTTTGATATTTGATTACCAAGGTTCCATTGTCACTTTTCAGTCGTAGTTCTGTGGCCACCTTGGGCGTCATTGTCATTATGTAAGACAATTACTCTTTCCCTTAAATGTCACCTGATGATGATGATGATGATGATGATGATGATGATGATGATGATTATGATGTGCGGAGCAACCGCATCGAAAGAGGTTATGCAACAACATGCCATAGCAAGATGCTGACGATTTGAAGACGAATCCTTTGTTCTCTCTTATAGCGACTCTTATCGTCAAATGCTAGCTAATTTGAAAAAAGTGTAGAGGTCCCCCCCCCCTAAGCGGCGTTGATTCTTGCCATAATGATTACGAAGAGCTTACAGAAATCAATCTAAGCACTACTTACAAAGATATCCTATCGTGGCCCTTCTCGGAGCGATACGGGGGGCGGCAGGAAGCGAGCCATCTCTTGGGAAAAGGTAGATAGCGAGACAATCTGGAAATTGAAAAACGAATGAATGGCAACGGTTAATTGATCAATCAGAAGATCTTTTTCTCTTGCGACAACACGTGTATACTGGCGGTGTTGTAGTAGTACAAAAAGAGCTTTTGCAAATTTCACTCACACACAAACACACACACAAAGGGCTGCTAATCGGTCACTATGGGCCGCAGATGCTGATCTCAAAATATTGCATTTCTAACGCTCCTTTTGCCAACCTCATCATTGATACTAAATATGTTGTTATTATGATGATGATAATGATGAGGATGGTGATGATGATGATTGCTATTATTATTTGATCAACTTCGCAGCTTTGCCAGCCTCCTGTTGCGACCGACGGATTGGTTCTCGCTTTGGAGACTGAATTGTCGCCTCGCGGCACTGCATTTCCTCCGGGTAGTAGCAGCAGTGTCATTACGCAGTCCGTAGAAGGGAGGAAGCTGTTCCTTGTTGATGACGGCCTCTATAGACACTACCCAATGCATTGTTAGTAAAGGTGAAATCGCAAGGTTGATGTTGCGTGAAAATGGCATGAACGAGGACGGTCGTGGCGTCTAGGAGCGCATTGACTCTCCTTCTATATGACCATGTGCTGGTTCTTCTTCTTCTTCTTCTTCTTCTTCTTCTTCTTCTTCTTCTTGTCGATTGGGCGGTGTTTTCTTTGTCGTTGCACAGACGAAGGACAAAGGGTACTTGCTTGAAGATAAGTGGAGATTCCTTCAACGCGCGAAAGAAGAAGGGGTCGTCGTAGGCAGTTGATGTTGTAGCTGTGGGGACCTATCCTCCCCCCCCCCCTTCACCCTCCTCCTCCTCTTGTCGTTGTATTCGAAACCCTACTGAATAGAGATGATAAACCACAGAAAAGAACACAGACGTCTCGCTCTCTCTCTCTCTCTCTCTCTCTCTCTCTGTGTGTGTGTTTGATTCTCATGCACACCCTGCTGCTGTATTATTTGAGTGCCTTGGCCCTATGCTCGTTATTATCAGCAAAGCTCTGAGCTATTTGCTTTTGTTGGTTTTGCTTTGTTTCATATTCACGATGCAGATCCCAGTCACACCGTGGCTAGATGATGCGTGAGTGCAACCAATCAACTGCACGATTATGTTTTTAGTTTTTTTTTAAGTCCACACACGCTCGCAACTCACGCACCGTACTATATTGTTGCTGGTGTCTGTATCTTCTTCAACGCGTAATTTCTATTGATCTTCCGACTAGAATGATGGTGGTGAAGCACAAGAACGAAGAGGGGGTACGTCCATCATTAGTACATGATGATGATGATGATGATGACGACGACGACGACGATAACGACGATGACGATGACGATGGCGGTCGTGGTGGTTCATAGTTGTGCATATTACTAGCAGACGCAACTCATCAAAAATATGTTTACATGCGTATTTTTCATATTTTTACGTTCATAAAGTCGGAGAGTAGCTATTGTGCATAACCCGAGCTCCGTCCCCCCTCCCCATTTAAAACTCCAGGGTCTAGGCTTCTATCGCTACAAGAACGTCACCGCTGGCGGTAGGCCTTATTATCATGAGCTCTCATGCACAGCTGCGAGCGTGTACAGTGTCTACCATACGCTTCTTATTACAAATCTTTCCGATGGATTTTCTGTGCAAATTGTTTCGTCCAACTTGCCGATGGTTTGTTATTATCCAGGGAATTGGATTATTCAACCGTCGCTGCGAAATCATAGTAATAGTAGTAGGAGGAGGAGGAGGGGGAGGAGAAATAGTGGTAGTAGTAGTGGTAGTAGCAGGGAATAGTGAGAGAAACACTAAGAGATCACGCGGTCTTCTAGTATCGGTGATTTAACAACTAGTCGCCGTTGTTTTACGAGATTTCAGCATCACAGCTGCTGTGTGGATCTAGCATAATAATAACAATATAATAATGATAACAACACGGTCGGTCGGTCATCACCATCATCTCCGCACATCATATATCACCGTCAGCAATACTGTCACAATAGCATTCCATGACAGCACCTCAGCTGCACGGATTTAATGCCACTGTCGCGACCACTACTCTTACCTCTCTACTGCTCCTCCACACAGGCACCATAAGGAAACTTCTTCCGACAAACGCCCCTCTTTCCACCTTCCGAGTACTTACGGTAAAGGATCGTGCCAATATATGTGTGTGTGTGTGTGTGTGTGCGCGCGCGCGCGCGCGCGTGCGTGCATGTTTGTAGTATGTCGAGCTGTCGCGGCTAACCAGCAACGTGCATCTAAGAAGTCTCATTCTCACACCTTCTTCTCCCCCTCCTTCTCTCCCTCTCCCTCCCCCCCTCCTCTTCTTCTCCCCCGTCATGACCACAACGTCGTCCACGCATGCAGGCGTCGACCCACGGGCTTGAGGGACTGCCCCGGAGACGTAGCGGCACCTCCAACGCGACAACGGGCAAGGAGCAGGTGGGGGGGGGTAGAACCAACAACGAGAGCAAGGCAAAGCAAAGGAAGAAGAACACGTCATCCACGGTGAAGACTCTCACGGTTGTGTGGAGAGCAGGTACACCTACCACTACTGATTTCAGGGAAATGAAGAAAGCACACAAGCACCTGTGTGAGATTCGAACGATGATGCCTGCTCCGTTGCGTCGATGTCTAGTTGTATTAATTAATGTTGTATTATTATTATTAGTAGTAGTAGTAGTAGTAGTAGTAGTAGTAGGGTAGTTGTTATAATGCATGTGTTAAGACGCTGCTCTCCTCGTATTGAGGCATTGCACACACACCCCGTGGCGTGCGATTGCGTGGTGTCTGTATTCGGAAGTATATATATTTATTTCCCAAACCTAGCAGCCGGAGGAACTCTTAGTATTGTGTGAAAAGAGTTAGGGTCAAGAGTCTCATCAACAGCACTGTCTGCTGTGCATGATGATAAACAAAATAACGACAAAATCTTAGGGCGTTCAGGAGCGGCGACAGACCATAATTCGGTGCTGTTTGACGTACAGCAGGACAGCGGAAAGGTGGGCGTTTCCTCGATAGCAGCAGTGATCGAATGAACGAATGAATGAGTGGATGATTGAGTCAATACGACCGAAAGACGAAGGCAGCACTCACAGCCAACAAACGATATTGTGGCGAAGAATACGCTAGAGATCTCCGCTCTCCGCTTTGTTGGGGGAAAGATCCCTTAGAAACACCATCTCGGAGCATGTTAGCTACACACACGCAGCGAGGAGTAGCAAGAGTGTTGCTTTCCACTGCTTTCTTCTTCTTCTTCTTCCTGCCCTCATCCATCTCTTTTGCTCTGGCAGATTCTAAGAGGCACAACAAACCAGCACTGGTACACTACGAAAAGCTGCATATTAGATATTTATATTATATATATATATATATATATATATATATATATATGTGGATCACTTGCGTTACTTTGTATAGAACGAGGAGGGTGGCTTCCAATTCAATTCCTCCTGATAGTTGAATCGCCTCACTGCTCATATTCAATTCCTTTTGATACTTGAATCGCCTGACCGCTCATCTGCTACTGCTGTTGCTCGCCGTTCTAATTGCTTTCCTTCTCCTCCTTCTCCTTCTTCTTCTTCTTCTTCTTCTTGTTATCATCTTCCCAAGGTATCAACTTGGAGGGTCTAAAATTCTCACCACATCTTGGACACAGGTAGTCGTAGCAAGTAAAGCGCATTTTGTACACATGTTCATTGTGCGAGTGATGGTGGAGAAAAGCGCAGGAGAGCACGCAGCAGCACAATGTACCATGCGACTTTTGACCTATGGCGGGGCTGCTGCTGCTGCTGCTGAGATGTGGCGGAACACGAGCGTTGCGCATAATAGTATGTACGGCGGTTTTGTCCCTGCCAGTATCCTCCCCTCCCAACCCTCCTTCTCCTTCTTCTACTACCATGCATGCATTCGTATTTATCACTGGCGTTGTGATGAGATGGTGGCGTTCGTCAGCCCAGAACCGACATAGTGTTTATTTAACGAAGGACCTCCGCTATCTGCATCATCCTGACACCGGCGTGGCTGTTACAGGGAAGGTATGTCCGAATCACAGCAATTATGCGTATATCATCTGCATACACACACACACACACACACACACACACACACACGCACGTTCAGCTTCTGACTAGGTTACAGTAATAGTGGGGCGTGGGGTTCAATAGTATGCGCGTGTAAACTGCCATAACTTAGCTTCAATCTGCCGTAGTTGAAGCTGGGTGATGCTAATATCACCTCTCCTTATTCTTCTTTCTCATTTTCTTTCCCTTTTTCTTCTTCTTTTTTTTCGCCCAACCCACCACCACCACTACCAACAACAACAACAACAACTCAGGTGCTTCCGGAGATCAAAAAGATCCTCGACGTCGCCGAGAGGGCGCATAGCGAGCTGGTCCCAGGAGTGCCGTTGGTACAGCGGACGACGACACTTCGCTGCTGCTGCTTCATTGTCATTGTTGTTCTTCTTGTTGTCGTCGCTGATAATGGTGGTGGTGATGGGAATAATATGCTAAGATGCGGCTACTCGCTGACCACGTCTTTTCCTCCGATCACTTGCTTTTCATATGGCGGTTTGTGTATTGTATATGATGACAGGTTGGGTGGGATGTGGCCATGACAGAAAAGCACGGAATCCTTCTCCTCGAAGGTTGGTAGTAAGAAGAAGAAGATGATGATGGAGACGAAGAGAAGTGATAGTAAGAGAAAGTATCTCCTTAGCATATTGAGTTGTCATGAGGTCAAGGATAGATCAACAGCACTGCGGGTTTTTTTGGGGGGGGGTTTTCATCTTTCGACATCGTAAAGGTGTTGTTGCAATTGTGATCGTGATTGAATATAACGTCTCTGCCGTGAATCAGGAAATTTCAGCTGTAACTTCTTCATGGGCACTGTCGATTACGACTGGTATGTTCTCTACTATTCAACTAATCGTTCTCCGTGCGTCAGCGCGAAGTAGATTTCGGGTTGCAACTTCACTCTTTTTTCCTCGTCCTCCCTCCTTGGGAGGAGGAGGGTCTATATTCATATAATTTAACGTCGTTATCATATAATTATCGATCCAGGTACTACAAATTCTGCGATGATTTTTATCGCGCACTGTGGTAGAGTTCGTGTGTGAATCTATGGCCATGCAAGGGCATCAATTGCATACACTGTGCATCGTTGATAGTCGTAGACGTATGAAGTTGTACACGGTGCACGTCTTCAGCGTAGAAATTTGAAATCACTGCAAATCGAAGCATTTTCTATGCTTCAGTTATGTCACTCTAATGTAATATTTTTTACATGATGCATGATAATGGCAATGATAATAATCCGTAGCAAATCGTACGCGTGTAGCAGACTTGCTTAGCGTGGCTGGCAAGTGTTCGTGTGTGTGTGTGTGCGTGTGTGTGCACTTTCGCTCTTGCAACAACTATGTGCTGCACATGAAGCGCGCGTCACATTGTCGTGCACATGCACGATGGCTCCGCTTTCAGGGCAACATATATCCATGCTTTCAAGATATACGATTATGCGAACACGAAAGTTGCGTGCGCGCGCGATTAAATGCATGATTTTTAGATTATTACGTTACACGTGGTTGATGAGTGTGCAGATGCAACGCAACATGCACCAGCATTTTTAGTATGTTTACTAAGCTAGTTAGTGGCAGCCCGCAATAACAACGATCTAGCGATTATTTAGCAACTCATAAGTAAAATTGCGTGGTGTGGTCATACAATCGCTAGATCGCGCAGTAGTGCGTATGATTAGCTAGTTAGGACAAGGCAGTAGCGACACATACAATATATTATTTTCTGCTTCGGTGAATGCGACCGCGATGTAGCGACGCAGTGATATACGACATACATCAGGTATATGCGCATAATGATAATATGACCAACAATGATATTGCACTAGCGCAATATAGTTTTCATCTGATAGATATCATTATGGAAGTTAGTCCTACGCTAAGCTGTGGCGTTTATGCGAAGATATCAAAGTCGTCATCATCTTCCTTCTTCAGAATGGTCTTCTCTTCGGTAGTCAGCTCACGATCCGGCATTTCGCCACAATCTAAGGGAGAACGAATGGGAAGCGTGCGCGAGGGAGCAAAACAAGTTTACGGAGCACGGGAATGTAAGCAAATGAATGATGTCTCAGAGATACGTGTCTATATTTGGATATCTCTTCTCAAAAGCCTTACTTTTCCTACGGAAATGCACAGGTATGATGCTGATGCTGATGCTTACAGCTTTGGGATGTCGTTTACGTTGATGTACTCTTTTTTTTTACTACAATCACGCCATTGGGTCGCGCACCTCTGATGACGATATCCTTCTCCGGTCTTTGTACATTAAAAAAACACAACAGTCAAAGAACCACGGACACCATTGATGTCAGAACCAAGGGACGGCAAGCAGGAATTCCATGATGATTATGATGACGATAATGGTGATGGTGGTGGTGATGATGATGATGATGATGATAATGATAATGATAATGACCGATTCTTCTTGCCCACTGATTGATACTCCATTTCCCGGACAATCTTACATACAGAATCAACAGGGAAAGGGAGGGGGTGGGGGGGGAGGTAAAATGAAATGTCAGAGATTAGAACCGCCCTAATAACAGAGTATTATTTCTCCATCCCCCCCTCCCTTCTTTTCTCTGTCTCTCTCTCTCTCTCTCTCTCTGTCTCTCTCTCTCTCTCTCTCTCTCTGTGTGTGTGTGCGTGTGTGAGAGGGATTCTTATCTTCATGATCCCTCCTCCTCCTACATACAAGTACCTCCATTCCCTTTTCCACCTCCCCGAAGACAACATGCTTCCCTGTTTACGTATAAAGCACAACCAGCAGTAGCAGCAGTAGAACAGAAATGATGGTGACGCTGATTACATTGATGATGATGATGATGATGATAGCGATCATGGTGGTGCGATAACCGCCACGATTTATATATATATATATATATATATATATATGTGTGTGTGTGTGTGTACGTATCTTGCGGTCATGACTATACATAAGATACGTTGCGGGCGTTTCTGTTGGTGCAAATTCTTATTCAAGCTAAAAGAAGGGCCAGATGGGATTAATGCTACCATCTAGCCAATCAGTCTTAGCAGTCGTGATGAAAAACTGAGATCCGTTGGTATTTTTCCCTAAAAGAAGAAGAAGAAGAAGAAGAAGAAGAAGAAGAAGAAGAAATGTAATTGGGTCAAACGCACGCAGGTTGTGACGGTTCATGCGGCCAACAGCTTATGCTCAGTTATATGGCCAACCGGCATTTGCCATAGAAAGCAGCCCTGGCTTCGTGTGCTTGATCTCAAAGTTTTCGTCTTCGAAACGGCCTCCATAGATTGACTCCCCCCCTGTCCCTGAGAGTAGGAAATTGTAAACAATTGCTTTTTTGTACACCAGTAGCGCAGCAGCAGCGCATCTTCCTCATCATTCTGCAGCACTAGTACCGTTGTGTTTGGTAAAATCGCCTCCCTGACACATGAAGTCCTTGATTACCCGGTGGAACTTACTACCCTGGTGATAGCGATGTGATGGTGATGGTGATGGTGATGATGGTGATGGTAGTGGTGATGCTGAGACAAGATCGAGAGTGTGATTACATCGGCAGCCGATAAGTACATTTGGTGATCTCCGTTTCGAATCCCCATTCTCACCACCAACATCATCATCAACAACAACAACAACAATAACCTTATAATGAAGAGGAACACCTGCCGTCCCAACACCTTTCTCCCCAGTACATAAAGCACGGAAATTTTCGCACGTTTTCGGAGTAATGTCATAGTACTGCGCAATAAGAATAATACCGCATCCGAGTCTCTCAAACGACGACCGCATTGACTCTCATATTTCATTAGTTAATCATTTCTCGTCATCGCTACCAGCTTGAAGATGATGCGGCCTTTTCTTCTCCCTCCAATTGTCATGTCAAAGTACACCCTAGAGGACAGATACAAAGGATGGTTATGGCTGCACACGTACACACACACACACACACACTCACTATATATATATATATATATATATATATATATATATATGCACATAAGGGCATTTGTGAATCAAGTGGCATGGCCGATGAAAGCACTCGTAAAAGAGCTTTGGAAAAACCAGATCCTTATGACGATGATATGTGTATATTTTGCAAGTAAATTGATACCCACAATATTTATATATGTGCGCTTTCAAATCCATCATGGAGAACGGGGGTGGAGGGGCAACCTGGGAGTCTTCGACTTCTCCTTTCGCACCTCGGTAGTTTTGGCTTTCTTTGCCCCCTCCCCAGTGCCCTCTTCGAGTGAGCGCTTTTTCTTCTTTTTCTTAAGCTGCCCGCAGGTTGCAATGCGAACAGAGTATCTTGGTGTACTACACACACACACACACACACACACACACACACACATAACACATCTCACATAACACATAATGGTAATTGTACCAGAAAGTGAAAATTGGGCTAGATAGTTCTCTCCTCTGTGCCAGAAAGTGACAATTGGGCTAGATAGTTCTTTCCTCTCCACCGCCTTCCCCGTCCTCTTTCTCCTCCCGTCAACTAACCCCCCCCCCCCCCCCCCCCCCTTCTCACCCTTTGCGATCTCCTGAGGCGCATCCTTCGATCTTCTTAACCACGGAGAACCCTTCCACAACTTCTCCGAATACAACGTGCTTTCCATTCAAGTGGGGGGTTGCAACCTACATACGGATATTCATGGCGAAGGAGTGCGAGGAATTATACCCACCCTGGAATGTGATTAGAAACGGCTGTCTTGCAAGGTAGATCATGCGCGTCGCCCACAGAGCAGCAGCCACTCTACCGTTGTGATGAAGAACTGGGAACCGTTCGTGTTCTTACCAGAATTTGCTGATTATTCAACACTCAGGTGTCAAATCGTATGTTGTATCGATAACGAAGATGGTGTGCGAGTTAGAGGAGGTATATGAGCTACTACTACTACTACTACTACTACTACTACTACCCATGGACAAGAGACCAGGCTTATCGTGACTTAGGAGGAAGTTCTCATCTTTGAATTTTCTTCCGTAAATAGACTCTCCACCGGTGCCTTTAAAGAAGTAGCATGATGATTATCATCACCATGATCAACAACAACATCATGTAGACTTATTCTTCGTCGTCATCATCGAAAAATACTACCCTAGCTAATATCTCCATACCGTTTCCGCGCGTAAAATCTCCTCCCTGGATCATAAACTGAACGAATACCAAGTCACAAGAAACTTACCTCTGTAATGTCGATTCCACCAACGCAGAAGAAAGAGCGAACGAGTGTTTAAAAAAAAATGAGTATGCATGGTGCCCTGCCAACCTTTCGAATTATGCGGTGAAACTTGCAGCCCTGAAGAGGATAGGGGCAGGATAGATCAGTTACCATATCTGTCTTCCATCAACAGAGGTAAACCAGCAGTCACACTAAATCCAGCTACCTTGAAGTGCAAGCGCTTTCCTGATGGCCCTAAGCCCCTCTCACCGGTGCACAGCGCCCGGAAATTCTCGGCTTGAAAACGGGATAAATAAAGGTTCATCAGGATTGAGGGAATGGCAGCACCAATTATCATGGGCGTCATCGTCATCATCGTAATCGTTCATACCAGTCTTCGGCACTATGTCACTGTAGAGCTCCATCACGATTCGGCCGGCCTTCCGGTGCTGAATCTACACAAATAGCATCGAATTAGCAGCTTGGAATCAACACAGCCCCCCCCCCGCCCCGTGCACGTGGGGACATCCAGGTTCGGGGGGTGGGGAACAACACCTCACCTCGATATCGAAGAAGACGCGAGGGCGGTTGAGACGATCGGCAGACAACATTGTGAGGTCAAAGGTGCAGGGGGGACGGCTGTCACCGTGAACTAATTGTGCCTCTATTGGTGAGTGCGACGATGACGGCGATGATGATAGATCGATATACCATGTTATTGCTTAGAAAGTATCGGTTATAAATAATTTCCATTTGGGAGGGATGAATCATGGTGATGATGACGGTGATGGTGATGGGTCGATGTGTCATGTTATCGTTAGGAAAGTATCGGTTATAAAAAATTCCCATTTGTGAGGGTGGAATCGTCGGTCTGCGTATCATTTTTATTGGAGCACGAACACGAACTTCTTTTTCGATCACCGGGATCGTGTTTTTCCCCTGCGACAACCGAATTCGGTGTTAAACGGTATTTAATACCCGGTAATTTGTTTTTTTCTACGTCGTATTTCCCCGCTAGAAGTGCACCACACAATCGAACGATGCCTCTCGTTGAAGCGCTATCCCTCGCCGCAAAGGACACCACTGGCGTCTTCACGTGCATGCCCATCGAGCGCCGTGCTCCAAAGGCAAACGACGTGCTAATCAACATCACTCACTGCGGTATCTGCCACTCCGACCTCCACCAAGTGCGCGGCGAGTGGCCTATGCCACAACCTCTTCCCTATGGTCCCTGGGCATGAGATAGTCGGTGAGGTTGTCGATGTCGGCGCCGATGTGAAGAAATTCAAGAAGGGTGATAAGGTTGGGGTTGGATGCATGGTGGATTCTTGCTTGGACTGCACCAATTGCAAGGCCGGTGTCGAGCAGTACTGCTGTGGGTCCGGATGGACCGGCACTTACAATGCTGTGATCAAGGTGTGTGTTAGCGTTTTTGTGATGATGGTGATGATGATCATGTGAAGATAATATGCGACTATAATAATTATGTGAAAATCGTGTTAATACAACAACGATGATGTGAAGAAAATAGTGATGTGATGATGATGATGTTGACTATCCAGCCAAGACTAGAGCACACTATACACTACAAAACTATAGCATGGCATACAACACTAACAATGACGATACCGAACAATAACAACAATAATAACTTCCCAACAATCATAACAACGATGATAAAATGCCCCCTACTACGCAGGACAAAAACAAGATCAATATTAAAAACCATGAGCTCGGAGAAAACATATACGGCGGCTACTCGACAGCCATCACCGTACGCGAAGAATTCGTTCTCCGCGTCCCAGACAACCTCCCCCTTGTAAAGGCCGGCCCACTCCTCTGCGCGGGTATCACCGTATATTCCCCTCTCGTGAACTTCGGCGCTAAAAAGGGGGGGAAGACTTTCCACACAGCCATCGTAGGTTTTGGCGGCCTCGGGCACATGGCGGTGAAAATCGCAAAGGCGATGGGCAACACGGTAACCGTCATCTCGAGGGGGACCAAAAAAACTGACGCGGCAAAGAAGTGCGGAGCGGACAATTTCGTAGATTCGAAGAATGCGGATGAGTTCAAGAAGGCCACGGGCCAGTTCGACCTCATCATCAACACGATCGCCGCCAACCACCCTGTACGAGCATACATGAGCCTCCTCAAGTTTGACGGGACCATGTGTATGGTTGGAATCCCGCCTGACACCTTCCAAATGATGGCTTTCGACCTCATCATGGGGCGCAAGAAGCTGGCCGGGTCATTGATCGGCGGAATTAAAGAGACACAGGAAATGCTCGACTTTTGCTCCAAGCACAAGATCACGCCCGACACCGAGCTCATCGCCGCCAAGGATGTCAACAAGGCGTATCATGAACTGTCGACCGGCGCGAACGATGCGAGCAGGTTTGTGATTGACATGGCTACCCTCACCAAGGGCCTTAAGGTTGAGAATGAGCCCAAGATTGACCCCAGCACATGGAGGCCTCATCCAGCCGCTGTCTTCTTCCCAAAAGAGTCGAACGCCCACGCCAAGCAACGCAATGACATGCAAATGATGCGCGAAGGCTAGTGAAGTTACTTGTCATTGAACAAAAACAATGCACACATCACATTGAGATTTTCCAAATAAGTGAAGCTGACAGCAGTTGATGCACTGTAGTCATCCATGGTGCACATGTGAGACATGATCGATGGCTAGATGGCTAAATGGGAAGGCGACAGCTGCACTAGAAGGGACTAGTAGGGCTGTGGCGCTCTAGCGCTGGCACCCACGATGATCACGGGCTACATGTAGGGCCTTCGATGACAGTTGTGTGTGCCTGCGCGCTGCTGACAGCCCTGCCACGTGCATATGCTCGCTAGCGAGCTTAGCTGCTAGCTAGATGACAATAATAGAGACAGCTCATGACATGGCGCGAGATCTCGCGATCCCCTGTACGATCCATCATATGATCACATGCAGCTGGCCAGAACGTACGATACTAGCTAGCTAGCTGCGCACATATGTAGCTGTAGCGCTACGTGTTACTAGATTATGTAGCTAGAGATCGAACCTACAGTGTCGTATATATAGCAGTTGCACTTTTCTCCACTTATATGCGCACACACAGCTAGAACGTAGCCACAGCACACGCAATGATCTGCTAGCTAGTAGTACATCGTATGTAGTTAGATATGTCTTATATATTAACGTCATTACATCCGTCTCACATAAACGTGCATTACATGCACGCAAGCACGCACACACACATTATACGAGTTACGAGTACGATACACGTGCAACAATGACGAGAAAAATCCTTTGCATGTGCTAGCAGTAGCTAGCTAGTCATAGCTAGGCACACTAGTAAATCTTGACATGCGCATGTGTGTGTTTTTTGCGTGCGTACACACCAATCTAGCAATGCATGCTAGCATGTGCTCATCGGCAGTGGTAAACTAGAGAAAACTAGTGAAAATCTCTTATAAGTTCGCTCAACACAAAGCAGCTGACGCGAGCAGACATGCTAAGGCAACTAGTGTCATCTCTATAACATCAGTTGGATACTCCCGTGCATAATGCTTTGCCTGTAAGAGCATGATAAAAGATCCTTTGAACTCACATCATGCATCCCCCGAAAATGACATGGCGATTAAATGTCCTCGAGAAAGCAACAGCATTGGAACCGACTCCCAATTTACTTCTTAGCAGCACGTTTCTTGAGAGCCAACTGGTAAGCGGCAGCAGCTTCCTTAGCTGCCTTGATAGCAGCCGCTTTCTCCGCAGCAGCTTTCTCCGCAGCGTTCTTCATGATAATAGACTTCCTCTCGAGTTCATAGGCGAGGACAGCCTTATCACCAGCCTTTGCCAAAGGTCCATGAGCTCTCCTCCAGGTAGCATGTGCACCCTCGTTAACGAGACGGCCTTGAGACTTGTAAAGCTTGTACTCTTCTTTGGTGAAGTTAGTGAAGCCCCACTCCTTTGCAATACAGATCTTTTGGCGACCGGGGATCTTGTAACCTGCACGACGGCAGGCCTCGATAGCCTTATCCTTATGATCCTCACGGGTACGAATAGACATAAGGATCTGCTTAATGCGCACGCGAGCGATAAGACCGATTGGCTTACCGAAAGCGTGACGCATACCGGTTTGGAGCCTATCCGCCCCGGCGCATGAAAGCATCTTGTTGATACGGAGGACGTGGAAAGGATGTGCACGAATACGCATGTGGAAACCATCCTTACCGCACTGCGTTGTCATGTACTTGTTAACAACAATACGTGCAGCCTCGAGACACTCGGCTGAGATCTGCTCCTTCTCGTCAGACATCAAGTGGACGCAGAGTGGGAATACGTCAACATCAGCATCCCTTTTACCAACATCGTAGATACGGATTTTAGGATCAGGGACACCACGGCAGAAGCGCGACTTGATGTAAGGCTTATCCTTACAGTACCTAGAAAATATTAGAGCAGGGGAAATAAGCCATGCAATTGAATGAGGAAAATACCGCATACATCACGCCGAGGATAATGAGACATTTTGAGAACGAAAAAAGTGTGAATGTTGTCCTCTACCCACATAGAGTTTTCCTAAACCCTATATTTTCTTTGCAACTAATAATTATACTCGTCTTTCTATCCTCTTTTGATGACATGGTGTAGTTTTGAGTTCATTTTTTGGCATTCACTGCCTGTTCCCCCCATTTTCCCCACCACGTACAACATTTGTATGTGGTGAAACATGACAAAAATAATTTTAGTTAAAGAAATTATTTTCCAGGGTGGAGGAGGGTTGCGGACCTGTAGCAACGAGCTGGACGGCGACCCATCGTGAGCTTCCTTGAGAGATGTTTGTAAGATTTAGAGCTTCGTGGGAACATTTCAATAAAATAGTTTAAACGCAGCCTGATTAGGTGATAATTAATTTCAATATGATGTCGTATATCAAAAACACAAAGACATTTGTCGGGATACTGAAGGATTCGCGGACCTTTTCATCAGAGTGCGAGAGATACATATTTATTGATGCGACTTGCTTACTTATGCAATATATATCAATTATGTCCTGTAATTTCATATTAAATAATATTTTGAAGCCTCTTTGGGAAAGTCTGAAGGGCCCTGGCGGACCAAAACACGGAGAAATTCGACCCGAAAATTTAATTTTCTCTTCTGACTGACATCCGAGATCTTCGGAACCCACATCTGGATCCCCATGTCGCAGACCCCAAATTGCAGAACCATCCACAAAATATTTGTTGTCGTAACTCATAAAATGGATCCTACTTTTGCAACAACAAGCCGGTTCGGAAAATTACAGGTTCTGCCCCTCTCCTTTGTCCCCACCTGCAAAGGAAAAAGGTAGGAGGAGTGCTTAATATTTTGATCTCAAGACAAGCCTCATCATTTTTCACGACGCACTTGTATCTGTCACAGCCAGTCAAGCGATACGTAGAAAGAGATTATGCTTTCGAGGGTCTGCCGTACCTCGCGCAAGAGGATTGGAATAATGGGAGGTTCCGGGCCTGATGCCGGTGTTGATCTTATGAAGAAGGTACTAGTACGTAGAAATTCAGTTTAGGGATTGTTTACCGAGATTGTAGTAGTTGTAGTAGCATGTAGGATGAGAGATTCGAACCAAATCCTCTAGGCAACATTAAAATGGTGTTGGAGGGAGAAGGATGAGGAGGAGGGCTAATTGGTGGTGCGATAGTCCCTTTGATTTGATCACATTTACGCAAATATCATTTGTTATTTTTGCACATAGATCCTTCGGACGAACCGAGCATTCCTTGGCCCAGGTGTTGGGGATAAAGGTGGCCAACCATCATTTGTGATACTACCAACTACCACTTGGTAGTAGATAGAGATGGGACTTTGTCTCGCGAAACAGATGTCCCCACCATATGCTACAAGTATGTTGCGCGTGTATATGACGAAGTAGAGCATACACATATATTTCTTTATATATAATATATATATATATATATATATATATATATATAATGCACTGTAACAAATTTTATGATTTTTCCGATCTCTCACCTAATCTCCCTCTTCGTCTTCCCACACTTATATTGCGGGAAAAAAGTCATCTAGTACTAGTAATCATAGCTTCATAGCCACTACAATATTATAAAATATATACATATATATATATATATATATATATATATATATAGTGTATACATATACAACAACTACCGTCACCACAGATGCTCCCTTCATCACGCTGATGAACGTGCCCACAATCGGGGGCCCTCACGGATCATGGGATCTTCAAAAGGTACTGCGCAAGTGATAGGGAGAAGGGCCAGTCTGTTTGATGGAGTAGCATATTGATTCACGCCGTAATCTACGATACTTCATTTCGCCATTTAATGGTGCGAATGGTGCGATGTTTTGGCTGCTCACGTCTCGCAGATCGTCATCACGATGGTTATTGTTATTCATTCTCAACGTTGCCATCACGAGTAGGGAACAAAGGAGTACAAAGAACTCATAGATGGAATGAAGCAGGCGGCCAAGAATATAGCCATATGCACGGACTACTTCTGCATCGCTTGCAACACCCTCCACAAGTAGTATTCAGTAGTAGCTGCTGCTGATTTCCCTCAACTATAACTGTATTTCGCGTATTTTCACACTCGCACACAGATACCTACATGTATGCATGTTAATTTTGGCATATACCGACCTTTATTCTTGCTGGCGTGTGGAAAGAGTACAACCAGAGGTGGAGAAGTACCTAGGAGAAGAGAAGATACCTGCCAGATTTATCTCCATCGTAGACACGGTGTCGCTTTACTGCAAAGAGAATAACGTACGGTCACGAGCATGCACGCACTAGTAGCAGTGAGCACGAACAAAAAAAAGAGAGATGAGGGGGATTGGGATCCCTTTCCTATCAGTAGTAGTAGTAGTAGTAGTAGTAGTAGTAGTAGTATTAGCAGCAGCAGAGTTCATACTGAATGTGGTGATCATGAGGAGGAGGAGGAGGAGGAGGAGGAGGAGGAGGAGGAGGAGGAGGAGGAGGGGGTGGGGTGGGGTGGGGGGGAGTGATACTGGGATTGGGGAACCCTACAAGGACAGCAGTCACTAAGAGTAGTACATGCATGCATACTTGTATGCATGCACTAACAACAGGTGAAAGACTTAGTGGTTCTCGGCTCTAAGCTAACGACAGGTGCGTAACATGCGTTGTTCTCTTTTCAAGACGTGGTTTCCTTAGGAGGCAATACAACGAACGCACGCAAATACTCAACAACGTAGTAGCTGTGCGGTTAGTGCCTGAGACACATCGTTTTCACGATAGTACGGATCCCTCCCCCTCCCATCCCTCTTCTTCGATTTCAGATGTTCACGGCGACTCGCCGTACGCCCCACTGAGCAGCATTGTGAAGCTTGTCGAGCTCCCTGGTACATGGAGAAGTGTTGCGTTGCGTTGCGGTGTGTGTGTGTGTGTTTGTGTGTGTGTGTGTGTGTGTGTCTTTCGCGGTTCTTAGCGAACAGCATACAATAGAGAAGCATTACCGAGGTGAAAATCTGACATTGCCCCTGGCCCCTTCCCCCTTCCTCAGGCGAGGTGCGCGACATGCAGCAGCAAGCGCTTGAGCTGATCAAGACTAAGGGCCCGGAAAACAAGCAGGTGCAGGATCTCTTTCAGACTATCGTAGATTCCTTCGATGGAGGTAATGATGCAGTAGGGTTCCGCCATCAGCGGGGAGGGGGAGTAAGGGAAAGAAAGAGAGAGAGATAGAGAGAGAGATAGAGAGAGAGAGAGAGAGA
This sequence comes from Bigelowiella natans CCMP2755, assembly GCA_000320545.1. NCBI lineage: Eukaryota > Cercozoa > Chlorarachniophyceae > Bigelowiella > Bigelowiella natans. The sequence continues at coordinate 26,550 of ADNK01000910.1, read as the reverse complement.
GAGAGAGAGAGAGAGAAGCATGCGAGCTTGCTTGTGACACGCCATAATGCCGCCAATGCCGACAAGAAGACGGGGGAAAATAGTTCATCATATACACTCCTTTCTGCCCTCGATCGCGACATCATTTTCGAGAAACATGTTCCCTTTCATCACCTTCTGAACTACAACCCCCTTTATACCCTCACCCCCCTCGCTCTACGCAGAGAACGTGCTTCTGGGCTGCACAGAGTTTCCTTTGATGAAGCCGAAGACGAGCAAAAAGCTCATCGATCCTACGCAGCTCCTCGCAGACCGCCTCGTGCATCTAAGTTGGGGCCTTAGTGAAGATGCAGAGGAATGATCGAAGATGACAGCCCTCGATAAGGGAGGGTAGAGTTACTGAGAAATGATAATTTTTAATTGACGCGCGGTTATTATGCGTACTTAGTCATGTAGTGTGGTCAGTCTACATATCCTTTGCAGTCGCGATTCATTCACATGTTCGTGCAGCATTCATGAAGAGAAGGTGTCTATTTGGCTGCATAATCCGGATTAAATTCGCATTGGCTGCACATGGCGGCCTGTAAGTGCTCGGCGCTGCTATCATTATTTCAGTCTTAAATTATGTAGTCCTGGCCGAGATGTATAATGTAACGACGCTACGCATACAGTGAATAGCTTCCCAGATAGCATGTACAATAAGTGCTGAATGAATATTTGAGGTTCCAATTTGTTCTGCTTCATTGATCAATCGATGTCATGCGCTGTGGTGTCTAGGCATTGCCATGCTGCAAATGACTTCAAGTTGTGGTTCGCACTGTTTCATGCCTTTATTCGATCATTAGATGGCATGTTATGTTCGCGTGCCATGCCATCAAGAACAGAGTATTAGCGCGCAAGCTCGATCATATGATTGAGATAGTTGCGACTGCTTTAATTTATATGATGTCTGCATGCAATGCTGAACTAATGACAAAGATAACGTGCTAATGATAGTTCATCTACGATGTTATTGTATCCAGAAATGCTACCGTTTCTTCCCTGATTCTTCTTAGGTTTCTTAGGTGCCCTGACCCTCCGTACTTGCTGAGAGCTATGGGCGCATTATTCATAGAACATATCAGTATCTTCTCCAGACGAAAAAGAAAGCAAAAGGCATTGGCTACGAAAACAGTAAGGCGTGGATCGTTAAAGAGAGAGAGGAGGGAGAGAGCGAGAGAGCGTAGATATTCACCACCGCATCTAAATAATGTGTTAAAGTAGCGCACCCGCGGTTATGAAAGAAGGGATCCAGAAAGGAACCTCGGTGAAGCTAGGAATAACAGCAAATTTAGATTGATACCCAGAGCCTTCCACTTACCCCCCCCACGATTTAATGCTTAAAACAGAACGAGGGTGTGCAAAGTTCCGTAGTAGGGGGTTGTGTGCTGCAATGCGGATACTAGCTATATGTCGCATATAAAAGTCATCGATATTCTTTCAGTAGTCTTTACAGGTTTGATGGATGGTCGCTTATGGAAAAACCCTAAGAATTAAATCGCATCCGTGTTTCTTTCGATTGTATGCGTTGCATATTTGGTGCTCTCAGTAATTACTGCTCATGCGTCGATGAATCGAGGACAATGGCCTTTTTCTCCGAGGCGGTGGCAATAAGTTGTGATGTTGCTTCCGCTGTAGTTCATTGGTTTTGGGGTGAAAGGAAAAATGGACAACGTCATCGTCATCATCATCACGATCATCATCATAATCATCATTATAATCATCATCATTATCCTCCTCATCATCATCATCCAATATATTGCTCCAAAACACGGATCTATCGTGTAATATGAAAGGAAGACCAAAAACCGACCCAAGGGCGGCCATGCAGCAAACTGTGTGCTCCCGATGAATAGTGCGGGGTGTTGTATTCCTGATAATAAGGAAGAAAGGGGGGGGGGAGGGGTAGAAAGGAAGATCGCTGAATTTGCTGTTATGCATTGTAAAAAGTACAATATAAGACCATCCTTGTGAGCCTTCTCTGGGAAATCAAAGCGTGATCTGCCGTTGAGCTTTATTCCTCGGGTCTCTAGGTATCTTAAATCCACATGGTACCAACCTACGATGGTTGCATGCGAGCATAAAGTATATCATGTCAAATATATATATATATATATATATATATATATATTATTGAAATTATGCATGCATATATGTATTTATATATAGATATCTCTCTCTCTCTCTCTCTCTCTCTCTCTCTGTGTGTGTGTGTGTGTGTGTGTGTGTTTAGTATGCATAAGTCAAAAGATTTTAGGCGTTCGTTCGGGAAAACTAGGGATTTGTTGCTACAAAGAACTCTGTTGTCTTGACGAATCGAGAGGAATGTCATATCTCTCTTTCTCTCGTTTGTTGTTTTTGGCTCAAAGATTCAATTTTACGTGACCGTCCCATAAGACGACAGCCAGATATTGCTCCTTATTCGTCACTGATTCTAGTGCAGCAGTAGCAGCGCCGTAGCTAGTGATAAGCATGTATCATTCATTACATGTAAGAATTTTCAGACAGCTCTCTCGAAATGGACAAATACAGATGTGGAGGACTTTGATAGGAGGGGGGGGGGGGGGGGGTTGATTGGGACTCCCCCGTAGCAACGCTAATAACCATCACTTCGAGCGCATGTAATTCAGCGTGCCTATGACCTAAATCCTGCCAAGATCACTTTGGTTGTATCCATCAACTCTTGAATGTCAGAGGCGCTCTCCTATGTGATATCATAATGCAGAGGGGGCATGCTGTGGACGAAGGCGAACACCCCTCTCCCGTAGCACTTCCCGCACCTTCCATCAAACTAACTTCTGCCATTCCGCAACTGCAGCTACGATGAGGAAATGTTCAAGTTTCTCTCAGTGCTCGTCAAATGATGATGATGATGGCGGTAGTAGTAGTAGTAGTATAGTAGTAGAAGTCGCAGCAGCAGTGGTAGCAGCAGAAGCAGTAGTAGTGAGCGACTCTTTTCCAACCTTGAGGACGTGCCTACGAACGCTTTCCAGTTCCTGCCTGCGCTTCAGGATCTGTGTGCGTGTGTGCGTGCGTGAGTGAGGGCCGAATAACATCTTTATGGTGTGCCTGTTTCGCTCAAATCGTACTGATAGAAGACAACAGAAAACCAAGGGAGAGGAGACGGTCTTTCTCGCAATTACGACACCTGATTAGCCCGAAAATCAGTCGATACGCCGTTAGCATAGTCGGGAGTATCGAAGTAGGCGGCCTTTCCGTTTTCCTGGAGAGAAAAGATGGATCGGTAGGGAGGGTGAGGGGGAGGAGGGCTTCAAAGTAGGTCTAGCCGTTGATTCCTCGGCACAGTGCGAAAGGCAAGAATGAGTAGTAGTATTTTGAACTACACTATTCCATCGATTGATGCTCAAAGAGAAGATCGCATGATGATGATGATGATGGTGATGGCGCATCTTAAGTGGTTGTGTGTGTGTGTGTGTGTGTGTGTGTGTGTGTATCAGAGAGAGAGAGAGAGAGAGAGAGAGAGAGAGAGAGAGAGAGCTACTACCTTTATGACTCTGGAAGAGGAGCCATCCTCATGATGGCAAGCAGCGACTATATAGCCTGCTCGTGCTATCTCGGAGAACATCTGATCGATCAACGGATGATTATACAAAAGTGAAAACCAGCAGCCCCCACACAATACACCATAGTAGTGCGGTGATTGGAGATGTTAAAGTTGACAACGACGACGACGACGACGACGACGACGACGACGACGACATTTTCAGAGTAATAATGAAAGAGGATTGATGCGGAGTTATCTTTAAATTCGGCTATGAAAATCCTCCTCCTTCACACTAATACTAGTAAGTAGTAGTAGTAGTAGTAGTGGTGGTAGTAGTTCATCATATATTGTACCAGCGTGTGCTCCTCTGCCGTTCCTGTTAGTCCGTGAGAGAATACCACAACCGGTAGTTGTTGGCCCTTCGATGACGATGATGATGATGTAGACGAGTGTTTCTCGTCAGCGCTTTTATCATCCTCCTTCTTGTTGCTTTTACCGACAATTGAAGATGATATCAGGGTGGCTGCAGGAGCGCCCTATACCGAATAATAGGATAATCATCGATCATAAAAGAGAGAGAGAGAGAGAGAGAGAGAGAGAGAGAGGGAGAGAGAGAAACAAGTTCCTCTCCCCCCTTCTTCTGTGTATACGTTTATGTATGATAGCTGTTGATGGACTGATTTCAACAAGAAAACCTTAATGAGATTGGGAACTGATAAGTACGACGTAGGGACTAGCAGCGCGATGCCTTTCAGCACGAACAAAATAGAGAGGCCCCAGATAGACTCCTCCTGAGGGTGGAAAAAGGAGAGCGCATCTAAACCTCTTCTCAGGGTACTGAGCCTGCTGCTTTCGCACCAATATATTTGTTCTATGCATTGTGTTGATCGACGTGTGTTACATATGATGAACGTACAGGGCTCATCGATCTCGGCAGTGCAAGCTGGGCGTAGCTGGGAATACACAGTAAATCAGAGTTGAGATGCGCTGATGCTTGTTTTTACATCAAAGAAGCAAGGAGGGAGGGGAAAACAAAAACCGAATAAATAAGTGTATTCATCCAAGCTATGCGGTTCTAAGAATGATTCACCCGTAAACCATTTCAGCGAAACTACTGTGGAACCAAGACCCGGCCTATGATGGACGATTGTTAGAACATGACGTCGACATGACAACATCGCAAGGCGATATTCGCTGGGTTGTTTTTCGTTGAACCATTCTTTGGAAGCGCTCGTGTTCTGTATGCGCGGGGAAGAATATCCTGTACGAGACCGATTTCGGAATTCGGACATGTCGGTATGACACTGTTGTGTGTATATGCTAAAAGTCACAATTTCCTTCAACAAGGTATTATTTTGACACACACTTTTCGCAGCCTCACTACCTTTGTCGAACCGTGGGCTCGTAGACGTAAATTCCTTCGCCTTTTCCTGCACATCGTTTTTCCAAGCAGAGAAGAGTAGAAACCACCCTGTGCCGGCTCTAAGTTACATTCATGAGGAGGAGATGAGTGTGGCGACTGGGTCAGGCCAGTGAAGGATGAAGAAATCAATGCTACATCGAAAGCGTAATCCGGGGAAAGAGATAGACAGAGGCCGCAGATGTAATGAGAGTCATCGCGCTTATTCCTAGCATGAATTTCTTTGAATAGAGCAGCGCCATCTGTGAAGAGGGCAGAGTCGAGGCAGGTGAGACTTGAATTATGAGCTTTGAGGAGGTCGGTATCTCGCAAAGGCGGAAAACCCGATAATTTCCACTAAATTTGTTGTCTTCAAGGGGAAACGGCATGTGATTCAGTATTTCACTATTTCTTGGATATGCATTGGGCACATTTCCAAGCCAGAAATATCGAAAAGTACCATCGGGTTCCGGAACCCAGAAAATCGAGTCACTTGGCTACGGGGACCCGATAAATTTAAGAATTTAGCCCAAATAATCAAGGCGGTGTTGGTGAGTTTTGGAGCACCGGACATTTCTGAACGATTTTCATCGGAGGAACATCCTTTTCGAGTGTCAAAGATATATTAGACCATATTTTATGCGGGAAACATCTACAGCATATCCCAGACCTACCTCCTGCCGAGGACCCGCATGCGGGCGGCTTCAACCCTGGTTGCCCTCCCCCTGCTCGTGCTGTTCCTCCTGGCCCAAAACTACACAGACCATGCCAAGCGCCTCTCGAATCTCAACAGCTCGGCTAGGCTATCAAAGTAGGTGAACAGCATGTGCGTCCTTGATGGGGAATTGACACAATGCGGCAAACAACAACAACACCTCAGATCGCTGGATTCACAACTCGGAACGAGAAGGTCCAGGAGACGGCACTGGGCTCACAGGCTGAGGGGAGGCTGCAGCCAATCCGAAAGATGTTCTAACGTCCCTGATGTTGATGCGACTATTGTCTCATCGCAGCTTGAGCGTGCTCGACTGGTAGGACTGTGATTTTAAAGCATCGTTTTCATCGTGGCACTGACGTCTTTCATTCCACCCAGAGCTCGCCACTGTCTGCCACCCACGCCCTATCCTCTTCCCCGAAGGATCCACAGATGATCCGACAATGCTTGAGCGGTGTAGGAGGCCGTGTGCTGCTTAAGAGATGCCTTGAAAATGCCTCCCGCTTTGCCGACACGCGAGTACGGTTTTCATATATGTTCTTCATATATCAATAAGATGGACACCACTATCTCCTCTAGCAGCAGGATAAACTTAGTTATGACGGAGTTGATACATTACCATTCCGCATGTCCTAATTTCAAAAAGCGTGCCACAATAGCAGCTAGCTATACCATATTCGTTCGGGATCTTTCTGATTGCCTTTTGATACTTGTTTCCTCAACTGCGTTGTTCATCAAGGAGGCCCTCGTCGTGAAAGGCTGGATCCGAAGTCGTCGTATCCAAGGTGAGCTGATAGGAGGGAACAATGGGGGGTAGAGAATGGAGAGGATCTTCATATCAAACAGTCAGCAACGTAGGCTGATTGCTCACAAATACATCCTGGCACGTAGTTTATGTAAGGCAGTTTATATCTATTTACGCATCGTTATGTCCGTATTCAAGGCAAAGGAAATCTCACATTTGTCCATCTATCTGACGGGTCATGCTGCGACAACTTGCAGGTGGTTTCGCCTAAGACGCCGCCATGTGCCAATTTTGAATTTGGGTTCGGACGAAGATTACCCACTTCACATTTCATTTTCCCCTTTTTTGAATGATGCTGCTACTGCTGATGGTTAAGAGGGCGAGGATGATAATGGTTAAAAGATAATGGATGATGATAATAGCGCCCAAAACTGCAAAACACGTGTTTGTATTAGGTGGTCTTCGAGAGGGGCAGATGTGAAAACTATGACAAGATTTGCGAAGGAATCGCTGGTACTGGCGCCTCAATAGCAGTAAAAGGTGGTGCTAGTAGACAAATTATGAACATGCTGTCGATTCGCCGTTCTCGTTTCTCGATATTCGTGTTTACTCTTTGCCTGGTTACTCTTTTACTCCTCGCTGCTACTATCACAGGCGAGATAGTTCCATCCTTTGGGAGCAGCAAGTGTAACACAACAACAACAACAACATCAACATTAACAGCAGCAGCAGGGAAATGCGAAGGCAGGTCTCCGACGACTCGCCAGCAGTATGAACTGCACGCACACTCGGTGGAAATAATAGGAGGTTTGCTCGGGGACGAAAACAATGGTGACGGGTCATCAGCATTGCCAAAGACGCTTCCTTATCCTCTGGCAAAAAAGAGGCACTCCATGGAATACCTTAGAACAATTGCTCATCTCCGGTAGTAGTATAGAACACGGTTGGGGAAGGGGGGGGGGAGATGGCTATGATGATGATCATGGTGATGATGGGAGAAGAATATGAAGAAGGAGAGGAGCGGTGAAAAGACTTCAAACAAATGCGGGCAGATGAAGTTGCAAGCCCTGCCTCGGACTGAAGACCATCGGTAAAATCACTTGTGTAGTGCTTAAATATCGTGCTTCTATGTTATATAAAATAGGCCGCGGTCAAATCTTGGCGGTGCCGTAGCACGTGTTCGAAGCATCGTCGCTCTCCACATCCACAATTTCTTACAAGAAAATGGATTCAGGTGGCCCTCTTAGCCATATTGACCGCATATTTTCGCCAGCCTGTAGATAGAGCTATGCGCACAATGCGAGAACTTATCGATTGTATAGCGAGACGAGCATCACTGTTCCCTCTATATACATATTTCTTCTTCTTCTTCTTCTTCTTCTTCTTCTTCTACGTGTTGTCAAGGTACGTTCACACACCGATCATCACGAAGTCGGATTGTGAGGTATTATTAGCGATCTTAAGCTATATAGCTGCAATATCTATCAACCTGCGACATGCACAGACAGGCTCGTAGATTACGATGCAGTCAATGATTTATGTTAAAGGCATTGCTCTGGACAAAATCCTTGGAGATTCCAACAAATATCGTCAAGAATAGAAACCAATGAAACGGGATGTGGGGATCATTCAAACATATATTCTGTCATCATCAGCAACCATGCATATCATCATCATCATCATCATCATCATCATCATCATTCTCGTCATCAGGACCGTAATCGATATTATCATATCTAAAATGATCAGGGTGCTGGCGAGGCGTTCGTCGTAGACCAAAAGAGCCCTGATAGCTTGGCACCTTGCGTCTCCTCCTCCTCTCCTCCTCCTCCTCCTCCTCCTCCTCCTCCTCCTCTGCTCCCACCTTCACGACAACGACGAAGATCATGACCAAGAACATCTCTGAGGCTGCAGCTGGAGGGCATGAGCGCAAAATTAAGAAGAAAACTCATTTCTTCGGACAGGCTGCCTACCTTACAGTGTCGGGGCAGCTCAACCTGGAGGTATGATGGCCCACACGCACGGGGGAGAAACCATCTGAACGTATGCTAAGGGTATAAAATAAACTAAACATAACACCAGGCGTATTGCTGTGGAATCGGCGACTGTTATGCTTTCGGCCCCACTTTCCGCGCGGAGAATTCACACACAGGTAGTTTCTTCAAAAGAAATGCAAAGGAAGGCAGGATATTGGCCAAATTCATCCTGAGACCCACTGCAGATACGTACCTCTTTCTTTTTCTTTCTCAGTGAAATCTCGATGTAGTCTCATATATCATTGATGTTACTTTTTACTTTCGCCGGTATTCAAGGACGGCATTTGGCGGAGTTCTGGATGGTTGAGCCCGAGATGGCCTTTGCAAACATGGATCAGTGCTTAGATCTCGCTGTACAACTGCTGCAATCTGTCGCGAAAACGGTGTTACTTCTACCTGCCACCGTGTCGGCATGAATCTCTATTTTGGGTCTTTCTCTCTCTCTCTCTCTCTCTCTCTCTCTCTCTCCCTTCTGTCCTACCTCTCCCTGTGCAACTGTGTGAAAGTTTGGCAGGGGCTATCATGTGTTTGGTTGGAAGAATTGGTTCGTCCTAAGTTATCTAATTTTACATAAATTCCCAATAGGTGATAGAACGGTGCCCGGAGGAGGTGCAATTTTTCGCAAAGTTTGTCGATGCAAAGCTACCAGAGCGCCTCCGCACACTGGGTTCGTGGCTTGTTGGTGATGGAGTTGAATGCTTGTTTTGAGAGAAGACGTGTGTGTTTATTAGTGTCTCACCTCTGCTAATTGTGCTTTGTGATGCACACACACACTCACATATATATATATATATATATATATATATATATATATTATAATATTTACATACTGATTGCATGGACAATAAATACAGCAGCTGGAAGGGTTGCAAGAATTACGTACACAGAGGCCATTGATCTCCTTCAGAAGACGACCAAAAGGCATTAATACACACACACACACACACACACACACACATATATATATATATATATATATATATATATAATGTATATACTCTATTTTGATGATTTATTTTTAATTATCTCTCTACCTACCATTCTTAGAAAATTCTCCGAGCCGATTCGGTGGGGAATGGATCTGAAAACCGAGCACGAAAGGTTCTCAAGCAAGAACACCATTTTCTCTACCCCCCCCCCTTCTCTGACCCCTCTCCTTCTCTTTCGCTTCTCTTGCTCTCTACACAGCACCTTTCCTTTTGAGAATACGTGTGTATTCATTGTCTGTATGCATCAATAGATTCTTGGCTGAGGATGTTTTCAGCTCTCCCCTAGCCATTACAGACTACCCGAAAGTAGTAGTATTAGTAGTAGCAGTTGTTGTTGATGATGATGCTGCTGTAGCACTAGCAGTAGCAAGAGCAGCAGTAGTTCTGTAACAACTAGTAGCAAATGAGCTATACACGTAACGATTCTGGGTTCATACTACCGATGATTTCTACGAGACTGATACTCGTTTTCATGGGATCCTTATGATATACTAGTGAGCGACAGGCAAGGGTCGGTTATTTGAAGTTTCATAACGGCGCTGCTCCCCCCCCCCCTCCCCCCCTCCCTCTCTATCTTTCCTCCATCGCCTAGGATCTCAAGGCGTTTTACATGCGAGTTAACTCCGAAGGAGATATATCATCAAATAGAGGCAGCAGCAATAACACTGCTGGTGCCGTGAACAAGACGACAGTAGCAGCATTTGACATCTTGATGCCAGGTCTCGGAGAGGTGGTGGGGGGAAGCCAGAGAGAGGAAAGGCTGAGTGTACTGCGTCGTCGCATTGAAGAAGTTGGATTAGACGAGGAGCAGTATGGATGGTATCTTGATCTCCGGCGATTTGGGTAGTCGTAGTGGTAGTAGTAGTGAAGTAGCAATAGAAGCAGCAATAGTAGAAATTAAATGTGTCGTAGCCGAGAAGATATTAGAAGAAAATGAGAACAAGAAAACGATGCCTTATCTTTTGTTCAAATTGAACATTTTCAACCAAATAACTATTTTCGCCGCCGCCGCCGCCATCGCCATCGTCGTTTATCCTGATTTTCCCGTCGATGTTCCAGGAGCATTCCTCACAGCGGTTTTGGAGTTGGCTTCGACCGGCTTGTGCAGGTGGCCAGAGTTTTCATATCTCCTCATTGATAAAGTTGGGAAGAGAAAATGCTCTTCATAGATTTGTAAGGTTCCTTGCGCTAGAACGGCGGCTCGCTGATTTGTTTTGCCATTTTCATTTAGGTTGTGACTGGGGTTGAGAACATACGCGACGTCGTGCCGTTCCCACGTGTTCAGGGCTCGATCGACTTTTAAGGACGATCGACGTTCATTTGCTGCGCATGCCAGCATGCGTTTGTTGCGCATGTGTCAAAATATGGATTTGACCTCTTGATCACGTGTGTGGATTTGATCTCTTGATCACGTGTGCAGTTGTGACACAGCAATGACTTGCAACCACTCCATCATGAGCAGTTCTGCTGAAGCTAGCTAGCAGCGTGGCATGAGTGCAGAGTCGCACATTGCGTTCGCTGCGCAGCTCATTCTGGTATTGACGCACGAGCTAGCGAGCTAGGGCTGCGCTCGCAACACTGGAGCAGCTCAGAGCATCACATCCAGACATGCGAGCATGCTGTGTTGCACGTTGTTGTGTGCGTTCCTCATTGTCATCACTGTCGTTCGCTCTGCATCGAGTGTCGACCTGCGCAGCACACCTGGCCGGATGTGCCGGTCGATGTCACTTTGCTCTCCTTTGCATCGCGAATTGGCAACGTGAACTCGTCCTGCTGGCCTGGCTAGCTGGCCACATTGCCTGGCTAGCTGGGCTGCGCGACCCAAGCAGCAGATCTATTCCATCACATCTAGAGATGCATCCGCCACTTGTGCAGTAGTGGCACGACCTAGCAGGTTTGTTTGCACACTGCTAGCTGGGGGCAACATCATCAAGCGACATTGAGAGGCTCATCGCGGTCTGTGCACACATGCACGCTTCACCCGATTGTCAATTCTAGCTTTTGGCTCCATGCATCGTGCAGACCAAAAACAACGCTTGGACCCTTTGCAACGTTCTAACTTCACGATGTTGAAACAATGAAACTGAAAAACTACATTTCCAAAGTGTTGCAAGACACTTGCAGTGTTTTCGGATGATCTCGGGGACAAAAATGTTCTGAATATTTTTTGGAAATAGTCTAGATTCCATCCCTGCGACTTGCTATAATTTTGCGGCTAGTTTGTTATTTATGTTCCGAGGGAAAAGGAGCTCCTAACGACGACACCAGGCCACGTGGAACCGGGACAATGTCCCTCCGCCTTGATGGAGGGGAGTCTGAAGCTGGTGATGACCAACATCTTCTCCAGGTATTGGCCCAGGTTTCATTTTTGGTTAAGGGCACCAATTGTTTGGAATTTCTTACAAAAGCAATCGGTGTTATTCGCCTACGTAATAATTCCAAGCGTCGTTTGAGCTGGACTGACCGTTTGTTTTTCACACCAAAGCCTGCTCCTTCCTTCTACTCAGCGGCGTTCAGGAAATCAAGCGGGGAAGAAGTAAGAGCTTCCAGACTTGTCAACATTTTGAAAAAATAAAAGCATAGCACTGCACTCGTGTATGTAGCACAGACATTCGCATACAAGCATAAGAACAAAGTTGATGCACGTGCACGTGAAAGCACGGTCATGCTTACATCTCCTCTCTGCTACCTGCACTTTACTCTAGGATCAGTCCCTCTTAAATAGCGACTCTAAGAAATCAATGGGGATTGAATTCGGGAGCGCAAGTGACGCTGCTGGCCGTGGCCACGAACTCGAGACTTCCTCCTGCTCCGGCAAATTTGGAAGGGGAATCAAGTGGATCCAAATGCTGCAAGAAGATTATGGTAGTTATATATACCAGAGTAGCAAATAGGAAAGAGCGGTGGGTGTTATTCGATTTGCCTGTAATGGATGTGTTGTTGTTGCTGCTGCTGCTGCTGCTGCTCTCTAGGTGGGAAGCTCCTGGTGGCCTTGGTGATTATACAACATCTGACGAAAGGTATTGGTGTGATGATGATAATGCACGTGATATATACTCGTCTGTCAAACACAATACGGCAACTCTTTAATCTTATCTTCTACTCCCACAATCGTGATCATCATTGTCATCATCGTCGTCGTCGTCATGACTATCTTTCCAAACATCAAAAAGGATTTGCGATGAGTTGGGTCGGAAATGCCCTCAACTACTACTTTCGGTAGCATCCATAAATTTATCGTGGAATTGAATGTGTATGAGACCGTACACACCCCTTGTGATTTTCATTCCGTTCATTTCTCGTAATATCTCACCTCCCCCCCCCCCCCCCCACTGTGAATTCCACATCATATTTTGTGCCCGTCATCGCAAGATATTCATGATAAACGGTTTGGTGTGGACGTTCGTCAACTTGATTAGCTGCGCGGTGTTTCTCCGATGGAACCTCTTGGTAATGTTGGAAAGCAGCCCTGATGTGATCGGACTCAAAACGGCAATTATAACAACAGCAGCAGCAGCAGTAGCATCGACTGCGAAGAAACATAGAAGATAGAACCATTGTGTTGATTATGTGTTATCGTAATTTAGAAAGAAAAACAAAATATTAGTAATGATAATGATACTAGTAATTACAATACTTGCAACAATGCTACTACTAATGTAAAAGCTTCAAATGGTGATAACTGCAGGTGGGAATACCCGATGAGTTCTTCGTGCTCGGATCTCAAGCTCTGATGCAAATGGTGGCTGATCGATCAAATGACAGACGACGCTGATGTATACAAGCATTTTGCAACGCATTGATGATAACAACTCTCTCAGGTCTTGCAGTTTGGCTGGATTCCTGGTGTCGTACTGATGTCCCACCTCTGCCATGAAGGTGTTTAAAAACAACGCCTACTATGCTGATGGTGCCGCACATCGTAGTGATGATGACGATGACGATGATGACGATGACGATGATGGAGATGATGCGGTTTGGGCAACTAAGATCAGCCAACTGTATGCTGGTGGTATATAAAAGGCATGGAGGCGACAATGTATGCAATAATGGCTGGATCTCAGAATCTGGGCAGTAATATTTCCTACTTTACCGGAGCATATCTGCTTCAACTGTTTCAGGTCACCGGATGTGATCTGGAAACGTATTGTATGCAGATCTAATAGCAACAACAAGGAGGAGAATATCATATATATATATATATATATATATATATATATATTGCATATATACACATACACACAATGATAATAGGACGTGGAACTGCAACAATATAGAAATTACGTAGGTTCAGCCATCCGGAGCTAAAGACGAAGCCGACCAGTTTGAAAATCTTTGGATTGTAGCGGTGATTATCTACTATCTAGATACACTCGCACCCAATTCAAAGCTTTGTGGGATTGCCCACAGAAATTCATAATTTAATGAAATTGTAGGTAATATCAAGTTTGGGTGGGTTGGTACCGTTGTTCTTCCTGCCGTACCTCATCCCAGACGCTCGACCTGATGAGAAGCTCGTGAATCATCAAATAAATTGATGATGATTGTTACATAGTTTATTATTGACAATGGAATGCATCTTCAATGGATTGCATGACATGTCAAACTGGAACAGCATGACTTCTTTCTTTTAGTTTTCTTCTTGTGTAGCGCTCGAAAGTTTGCAACAAAGCTAGAATGGCGCAGCGCCACGGAACGCGCGCTTAAATACCTTTCTAGCTTTGTAGAATGGCGGGAAGCACTGAAGCAGGCAACAATGTCTAAATGCAACTCAAGTGTAGAAATTGAGTCATGCTAGCATGCTAGCCTGTCTACGTGCTAGCGTGTACTACATACAATGCATCTAGACATGGATTTTCACGCATGCAAAGAAGCGAAGAGAGTATGCGAAAGACGGCAACGCTAGCAAGTTAGAACGTCTTGACGTGATAAAATGCTGCACATCTGCGTTTTTTGCATTTCTCATTTTGAGAGTAATCTGTTCTGGATTCTTCGGTCGCGTGTTCGGAACTACAAAATTCAGATGTGCAGCGTTTGATTAAACACGAGACTGAAGAACTTAGAATCGATTCTTCTTAAGGTGAAATACTCTCTAGACCTACGTAGCTACTTCTCTACCCCCTTCTTCACAGTACTCATTTGATATCATATAAGCGCTGCCCGGAGCAGGTAGGGAATTTGTAGCAATAATGCATGAGACTTTTCTATTTCAATCAAAAAAGAACATTATATGCATTGTAGATAGGTGCAATTGATAATATGGACTAACATTTCAGACATATCAAACATTCAGCTGCTTCAAAGCAGCACACATTGTCTCCATGCGCTCGACAAAAGCATCAAGTTCCCTCCGCCTTGCGAAAGGCAAATTGTGCTTTTGCATAATCCCAATAACAAACTGCTTTATGTCCTTGATATCTACATTAAACATCACCATCTTGTGGAGATTCTCGACCATCCAAGCTTGTATAAAAGAATAATATTGTTCACTTTTCCTACTTTTGAACATTTTACTAACCACCGCTGCTTTTAGGGAAGCCCTCCAAAAACTGAGATTTTTCCAGAATTTGTGCTTTTGAATCACGTCACCAAGAAATTCGCGTTTTGTATGCCCTTTCCGTTGCATATAGAAGACATTTGAAACCCTCATTAGGGCAAGTCCCTTATTGTAATCTTTCTGCTTTCCACACAAGTCCAAAAATGCTTTGGATATATCGCACAGTGACTTAAAGCCATTTTCTGTCAGACATTGAACAGAATTGTTGAATCCTTCTTTGGTATCCGGCTTTTCCCCCCCTCCAAGTAATCGTGCGAGAATGTCTCGTGCCTCAGCCAACTCAAGAGCTTTTCGAATCAGTTTCATCTCAGATCGAGGTATGTTTTTCCCGCTGAGAAGGGAGATCACAGCACCACGGATAATGCGCACAGCATCCTTCGGGTTCTTAGGGGATATATGATCTTCTGGACCTCGAGGCATAGAAACTGACAACATTACACATAATTAGCCTCATGCCATGAAGTTGTACACCATGAGCTATCATTTATCCTAGACGCATAAACATAAATAAAACTTCACATGAATCATTGAGTCTTGCAAACGATTTGGTTCGCAGGGCCCGACTGGTCCTTTCGTATGCTTCCCATTTCGCCTGATCAAACTCAATAGGGCGAGTCCCTAATCCTGTTTGTCTTTTATGGACCATTTTTCTCCACACTGATGAACAATGTTTCTGTGGAGAAAGGAAAGTACCTAATATGAAGGGTCTGTAAGTATTACTTATCTTTTCGTTGTTACAATACCTGATCCATCAACATTTCTCTTGAAGAATTCCTCTGTGGGAGCAGGAGATTTTGTGTGATAAATCTGCCAGCGCAGGATTAGATATTAATATACATTCCGAGCTTTAAACTTGAAAACTAAACCTCTGGCGCCGTGCATTCGCCTCGCAAGATGTGCCGGCAGTCCATTCGAAGAGATAAAAGCTCGTGGTATTCCTGTGCGAATATTCAAGGTGTAACAGTGAATATGACTTCTTTAAGTATGGTAAATTTCTACATCTGGTTCTGATTCATCCTCAAGGTACACCTTTCGGGGAAATTGTAATATAGTGAGCAATAGCATCTGCAAGATATGAAGAGAACAGGGCAGACCTCCACTGCCCTGCTGAATGCAAAATGCTGAAAGAATTCTGCATCTTCAGGAGCGGCGCTTTTTTCATGCGATCGAAGATCCACAAACCCTTGTGCATTAAAGAAAGGAACCTAAAATAGAGACTTTCTTCAACTCATCCAAAATTTTGTTTAAACACATCCGCATAATTTATGTCAGTTACTTTATTAACAAAGTAAACGAAGCGCCGATATCCACTAACAAGATCCGTAAAGAAGCTGAATCCAGCACGGCGTTTAACACACATATATTCAGCAACAACTTCGATAGCATTTACGAGAATTTTTTTTCTTGTAAAAATAGAACAAAACCTGAGCATTGCTCTGTAGACTTCAAGATCAAACCGATCCATCAAAACTCCTCCATCACCCTCCTCAAAACCTCTATTCTTCTTCTTTTGGCTGCCACCGCCGCCATCCTCATTGACACTATCGAAGTTGTTCTGAGGATCTGAATTGCTTTTAGCCATTACTTTTGCTTCCTTGTCATGTGTTTTACCTAAATCTTCCGCCGAAATTCGATCAGGACATAAATCCTCTTGAACGACAAGTTGTGAAAGGGCTTTGCGTAGATTCGACTCAAGTGTGCGCTGAGATTGAAAATCGTTAGCACTGAATTATGGGAAAAATAATGCTTGAAACAGGACCTTTCCTTTTTGAGGTAGGGTTGGCAAACGTTCCGAGGACACTATCTCTTTTGTATCTAAGTCTACGATCTACACAAAACATTCATATATTTTTAAATGAAAGGTCACAATTGACCTTCATTGTTATCACCATTGTATTATCCAATGCATCTTCGTCAATAAGCTGTAAGTTGTGAGATCTCGTCCCAAGAATGTATGGTCCTGTGATCGAATGTCTTATGACGGAACTACAGAAGAGTCTCTTTTTAATCGTACCTGGCATTTCAACTGCGTCTAGCATGCTTTCTGCAAGAGTCGGAATATATGTATACCTGAAAATTAGGAAGTGAGAAACACTGCACCGTTGATGAAAATGCCATCTAACAACATACTTACCACCAATGAAACGGATATATAAGTTGTAGGAGCGACTGAGTCGTGTGAACTACCCTCATCAGGGAGTTAGAGTGGAAGAGGATCTAAAAAATAACCGTTGTTGCTAATGATTGATGGAAGAAGTCACATATTTGACCCTTCGCTCAGTCAGAATTGCCGCCAGAAGAATGAAGATATCTCTCAAAGGTAGCAGACGAAATACACTTTGGAGGGGTATCTAAAGATCAAAACAAAGCAATGTATTTCAAAGAGGAAAAATGAGGATACTAAATCCATTTCCTTCACAACATTAAGTATGAGAGTGAGCACCGTGGACTCAAATGGCGAACGGATTCCGGGTAGTTGGAAAGAAAGGTTTTTATTGGATATTTTGAAATAGACACGCATTCTTCCTGGAACTGGAAGGGGGACCTCGGAAAGAAGGTGTGTAATCCATCTGCAATTTGAATCAATTATATTGTCATCTTATATTTGACGAAATTTTGTTTCCAACCTTTCGATGCTAACTTTAGTAGACTTTCCATTTTCATTGCAGCGTAGAGTTTCCTTATGTACGTCAAGGAGAGCCTAACTCAATGACAATGATGTTAAATGAGAACAATGTCTTGGAATACCATAAATATAGAAAATTATGATCTCCACCTTGAGAATATCTTCAAATAACGTAAGTAGGGGATAGTGGCTCAATAGACAGATACACATTGGCTTGTAAACTTTTACCTAATATTAAATTCCCTTAAATTTACTTCTGGTGCTCCACTGACGCCACCAAACCAAATATCTTGAACCTTAATTAGTTTCAGAGGTAAGAAGTCTTCAGAGTCCTCCAAGTCTTCTAGAGAGGTGTCTCGATATGCATCAATTAACGGGCTCATAGGCGACTTTAATTGCGATGATGGATTGTAAAGAAGAAAGGGACTGGAGTTGAGAGGCCCTCCACTTGGTTGCTGCTGCTGCGATGTCATTGATCTTCGATCACTATTCACACTTGGTGATGCTGATGAAGCCGTTGTTGCGACTGGTGTAGTGAAGGCAGATCGCAGACGCTGATGGCGACGGGTAGATGGTGGAGACATAGCTCCCTTTCTTTTGTAACAAAGCACCAATGATTGGTAAGGGGTATCTAAATAATAAGTATCAGGTTAAGCTAAAACTAAATACCTTGCGCTTCCACTTTCACTATCAACATAGGAGCGAGAACTGAAAGTATCGGTCCCATGACATGCCAGATGCTGATAATGCTGGAATTCAATCTGCTCCCATAAAGGCAAAAACCCATTTCACTATTCACACACTTCATCACCACATGTTTTTGTCCACATGAAAAATACGTCAGTAATATTTGGTACCGTTATCGGATCTGGTTCGTCGAGAGTTAGATAGGTCGCGTATAATCTGTCACCATTTGCTTGTGTAATAACAGAATGGTAGACATACGGCTTGCGCCGGAAGGTCGATAACTGTATTCCTTCTAGAAAGGCAAATGCGGCTCCCACATTCTAATAACATTTATAAGAGGGCATGAGAAATTTCTATTTGCCCCGTAGATGCTATAATATCTCATTTAACCTCGGAGAATGGAAAATCTGGGTGGTTGACAGGAGGAAACCGTGACGCCATACGGGGAGTAAGATCGGGGATGAAAGTAATTGCTCTCTTTATATCCTGTGAAAAAGACTGCTTAAAAGTACACTGTGATATTAAAGGAAGCTAGGACCTTTGAATATGCTTTTCGCTCCGCTGTAAAAAGGCGTTGAGGTCCATCAATCTTGTGCTCGATACGGTGCACAGTGATATAGTCTATCATTTAGGTATCACGTAGAGTTTATCGAAATATTTCACTACTATTGACATTAAGCTTAATACCAATTAGTCGCCGCGGTATCTGATGCTTTGGAGAATCTTCTTCATCTTCAGATAGGTTAAATCCATCGCCCTCCATATCTTTAATTTTTCGTTCTATTGGAGTATCAATGGGGCCAAGATTAAATGATGGGCCGTAATCTGATTCTGTTCGCCCTCGTTTGGAAATAGGGCTTGTAGCAGTAGATGTCCCGTTAGAAACAGGTGCCCCCGCGTTGAGCGTGTCGGTTGACAGACTTTTGCCATGATGAGAGAAACTTTCCCCAGTAAGAGTCTTTCAATATGATATACAATGAAGATTTCAATCATAATATGCCATTCACGGTATACCTTCTCCGGGATATCCTCTCCCATTTCACTTTTGTTGGATAAAGAAGCAAGTTTCTAACATAATAGATAGTCCACAAACAAAATCAAGTTTATCGGATTGATATGATTGTATTAAGCTACCTTGCTATTGTAGCTCCAGTAGAATCTTATCGAAGAGGCAGGATCATTAATTGGACGCACGTATTTTGCATGAACATATCCATGAGACATTGCATACTTGAAGCGTAGATGAAGAATCTATGTCGAAATTTGGATAATACTTCATTTTGCAGAATATATGAAGAGAAAAATGTTTACCCTGTTCCCCGGATCCAGTCCTACCACTTTACCAATGCCATAAGGTGTTTTCACCCTATCCCCTTTCGATATTCTACTTCTCGCACCTCTCTCACGATAAGGATTCTTTGCTATGAAAACATTCGATCATTTTATTTTTGCTGCTTATTTTATCCTCCAAGTCCATGTTAAAAGTACCGTTTAGATAAGCTGAACCTCGATTTACTAGTTCATATGACATCCTACTTTGGATACTTCTTCGTCTAACGAAAAAAAGATCTCAACGATTTCCAATGCGTGAAATGTGCATAATACGCACCGGCCATCATCTTGCACTTTGAAGTTATTCATTGGGGAATCCACCTTCTCCCCAATAAACATGTACCCTGTGTTATGAGGTAGGATGTTTTTTGGGTCTTGCTTATCGTAGATATTGGGTCTATTCACCTTTTTTCGACTGGAAAGTTGCCATCGATACAATCGAGCGCGACGTGTACTTAGGCATCTAAATCATCATCAGAGTCATACATATATACATATATATAGTAAGGCCGGTGCGACGGTGCGGTAAATATTATATATATATATATATATATATATATATATATATATTAATGTATCAATATCTAGAGAAAATATAATTCGTATTGGCTACCGTTCTGTTGTGATGCTTTTTCCATATTGCAAGAGCCTCATATGCAGCCCTTCGATTCAATGTACTAACAATCTGACCAATCTAGGGGAAAACAATATTCAAATGAAATTTATAATCGATTATCATGTCTCACTTTCGAACTGGCAAGTAACTGGCGTAATGACTTGATTTCGCTTTTCACGGAGTTACTGTGGTAGATGTAGAATAAGCTAATGATGGCTTCAAATTTTGGTGAAAAGTAATAATATCTAATACTTTTTGTGCGTCAGTTTTTTGTAACTTCGCTTGTGTGAATCTCATAAACTTTCTTGTGTTTTTGTGATTTACTTTATAAGGTCGAGTGCCTCTCTTTCGGGACTCTTCAAGCTAAAAAGCGTGAAATAGTATTTAGCCTTGGAGATACAAAACTAATATTTCATATAAAAATCATTAAAGTTTACTTTGGCGACGATGTGATTTTCTGTATGTCAATTGAAAATTTGTGCAGATCTGGGGCACTCTCTCTTCGACGATGAGGCCGTTTATCAGGTGTACCCGCCGTTGAACCAGAGCGTCTCCGGCGACTCCACCACTTCCTCATCAGCGTACTACTGAGCGTATGAGAGCGTATGAGAGCGTAAATGTGTTACAACGAATCATCACTGTCAGTATGGCTTTGATCAGTTTATGATCTCTTCTAATCTCTTCAAAGGGTATTGTCCAAATGTAATGAATAGATGAATAGAGTGTGATTTTCATAAACATTTCATATCATTGTCTTGCAAATTACTCTCAGCTAGATCCTCTCCCCCCTCTGATGTTGAAGGTGTGATTAGGTTTATTTATTTGTGTCGCTGCGGCAAGACCTGTCATGTAGACAAGTTTTCTCTAAAGCATGCCATTCCAATATCGCGACATTCGCCTCATGCTACATCGCGCTTATATAGCACTTAAAGTTGTGCCTCTTTTTTAAAGATGTCGTATTTATCAATACGAGTGGCTTTCTTGTTGAGCTCGGAGGGAAGCCTCGATAAACCGCAACAGGGAGCCCAACGAGTAAATTAATTTTGATTTTGACCTTGTCGCAGTAGATTTTTGGCAATGATTACACCAATCCATTCTAATGAAAACCTCCCAGAACTCGAAACGGTGTGAAGTGATCACTTTAGTTTAAA
The DNA here is from genome assembly GCA_000320545.1 of Bigelowiella natans CCMP2755. Classification (NCBI taxonomy): domain Eukaryota; phylum Cercozoa; class Chlorarachniophyceae; genus Bigelowiella; species Bigelowiella natans. The sequence continues at coordinate 5,174 of ADNK01000910.1, read as the reverse complement.
AAGAGGACCTGCGAGAGAACCATCTGCTTGTTCAGTATTCCAATCAACTTTCTTATTGCCACTCCAAAGTTCATTTGTCATTATCAATGTACCAGGATCGAGCTTTAGATATGGCCTCAACGACTACAAATGACAATCTTCATCCAACTCCAAGCAAGTTATCTTCGCAAAAATCAAATTTCCGTGCCAATGATGATAGCTTTAAACGGAAGAAGCCATCCGATGATAATGCTACTTACGCAGTGAGGGTGACAGATGAGAAGATGAACGTCATAAAATTCAATCACGATAATCCAATGAAAGCGCAAGCTCGTCCACAAGGAGGAAACAGATACGAACAACAAGCTTCGGAATTCTCTCTTGTAGTGAAATATTTTGTCCTTACAATGCGAATTGAAATTTCTTAGATTTGATTAACACTTGATTATGAAGTTAAATAATGCTAACTTAATTATCGCAGGAGTTCCGTCAGGAACTTCAGAAGGTCCGAATTTGGGCTGAACATTACGTTGAGGTCCAGAATTTTTGTTTCAATTCAATTTTATATTTTACACGACGCTCATATTGAATTTGATTAAACTGATTTGATGTCATGGAATTTTGGTTGAACCTAGCTCTAATCATAGGCAAACATTACGATCAAGATGAGGGAATTGCGCGACTATTTAGATAAACATCGTGGATGTTTGAAAAGGGAGGAAAAGCAGCTTGAAGAGATCATAACTGAAGTCCGAAAGCAGATGGTAACTCATAAGTCTTATTTGGCGTTTTTTAAAACAGCGATGTTCAAATTGTACAGACTTTGTATGTGAATCAAATGAAAGAGATCCTGTCGTCTTCGAAGTTGTAATGAGGACATTCCGGTTGATTCGTTTTGCAAAGTGTGTCGAGAATTGCTTGTTTACACGAGCACGAACAATGCCACAGACAATGCACAAGACGAACGCCATGCTGTTACACAGTAGCTCAGCATGCATTTAAGTTCAACATGATGAAGGTTGTCACCACTCTAGCTATCTAGCTATCTAGCCATAGCATTGTTCGCATGTGTCACGCATCCACGTTGCATGTCAACGCAATGAGATGACAAATCATGCGTGCGTGCGTCATTGTGTTCTAGTGTTGTCTTGATCGATCGCTCCATGATTGGATTAGGCATCATCAATCACAATATCGAACACACACATGTCTAGTTGTGAGACATCATCTTCTAGCCGAAATGTTTGTTTCAGTGTCATGGCATTGCTCAATGGCACAACATGTTTTTGACACAATGTCTGGATGTGTCCTTGTCTAAGCATGCCTTTGCACGTGCTGAACTAAAAATGTTAACAATTGTGCGCTTTCACGTGTGCGCTGCTGGCTCAAAAAATGGGAAAATAAATGAAATTTAGAATGTCAGTTCAGACGAATCTCACTTAAACCATGAGCTTTATGTCATACATGCATGTGCTGTTGCGATGCCATGTGCGCAATTCTGCCAATCTAGGTCCTCAAGCGTATCGAAGTTTTAATGTGTGGTAAAACTCTTCATTATCATAAGGCAACTGCAAATTGTCTGTATTTACGATAGCCATAAAACTATAGGGCTGTGGCATTTAGAGCATATTGAGATGTAATGATGCAGAACTGGTTAGCATTACGACCAATACACTTTGCGAACTTCCCTGACATCCGCACGGCAACTTGGACATTGCATAGTTTTGCCCTTTTATGTATCGTTCAAAAATTATTCGTCAATATCTAATATTTGTATTCCATACTCAGAACAGCACAGCTGAATACTTATTACCTTGACTGTATAATAGGCGCTGCATGTCTGGCAAAGGCATAGATGCATACAGTCTAGTATGATGTGATTAGGTTCCTTCTCCATACATACCAAGCACGTTGCCTGAAAACAGTGGATTCAAATTAAGATATTATTGTTCCGAAGAACTAATGTTCGCGTGAATGCTTAAAGCCTTTATTTCGCAGTTTTTACTGCATATTGTTTTTTGTTTTCGTTCAAATGGAAGATCCATTATTTGGATATTTAACTACTACTACCTTGGACGCAGAGGTTGTGTTCTTACTGGTACTTGAGCCCTTTATCATTTCTCGGTAAGCCTAAGATATTAGAACAAATCCATGATGCTCATCATAAATGATATATATATATATATATATATATATATATGAAACATTGATCATTTGTGTATGTGTGTGTGTGTGTGCGTGTGAATGTTGCGTTATTTTTTCTCTGAAGTTATTTTCAATGCAAGATCGTTACTGACACATGTACTACCTTTTTGTCAATTTCCAGATTTCTGAGCACCTTGTCATGATCCGACTCCGATAACTCGAAATCGATGCGTAGCTGATTTATAAGACGGACGGAGGCGTTTGTGTTTCAGAAATGGAGACTGGGTGGGTTTTGAATAGGAGAAAGCCGCAAACTAGGTCGACAAAGGCAGGAAACAGGCGTTAGTCAAGTTGCCATTTTAAGTGTGTAACAATCAAAAGATGCAATTATATCAAGGCACTAGTTTGCTACCTTAGCTAGTGATTCCAACTCCTTTTGTGTCACCACCTAAGTGTTGTAGCAGTAGACGTATTTGCTCAATTTACCCTTGATCACGTACACTTCAATGTCATAGTTGGGACAAGATTTCAAACTGATTCGATGCATCCTACATAGGTGCTGCTGTAGAAAGCATAAAATGATTCTATTTTGAGGTTCGCTTCTAGGAAATGGCAATCTTGAGTGCTCTCATGTTATAACTCGGTGATCCGTCCCTCCCGTACTCCAGCTCTTCTCGCTTGCTTTCTGACCTTATCTTCAACTGCCAGGGCAACCATGCGAGAGTACATATCGATAGAGATATCCCGCTTAGCCTTTCGGCTCTGGACAATGACGGATAACCGAGCATAAAGAGGAGACGATCGTAAGCAGGGAAATTATAGTGAACGTGTTGATTATACACCATACTACTACAAGTGCGCCCAACCTTCAGTTCAGCTTCGCGCACCATATCTGCAACTCGGTCTTCCTTTTTGAGAACAGCATTTGAAGTTAAGCACAACGAAGAGAGGTGACAAGAGAGGCAGAGAAAGAAAGGAGGCAAGAGTATACAAGTGCTATCAAGGTATTTGCTCTATTCTTTTACAATGTTGAACTTAGATCACACCTTATCCATTTTGTGTGTGAAGGCTCTCTTTACGACCTAAAGATGGTAATGGCGATGTTAATAAAAATCATGAATGATGATGGCAGCAACGATATGACACCCGAGAAGCATTGTGATTATTTTGAAAGCATTATCGCTTCGCTCGCAGTCATCATTCACCAGCACAGTACCACCACTTCTCACTATCACTATGTAGCTTCATGGTCATGATCTGTCTCAGTTGCTCTAGTGGTGGCGCTGCTGCTGTTACCTCCCGCACGATTTTCTTGATTCTTGTAGGAATCTTCACCTATTTGATGTTGTATGTGAAGTTGTATCCGCACCAATTATAAATATATTCCAACAACTCATAATTCTCCCTCCACTCCCTCCTTCCCCCCTGGCCAACCTCCTCCCAGTCCTCCTCTGTAAGTGACGTGAGATCTCCAAGATACTATCATTTATACCAGCGAGAAAAGTCAGGTTTTGTTACGTAAGATTTTTTAAGGAAGAGGATTTTGCACTATACAGGAAAGCAAAGTCAGCACACACTACTACCTTCGCGCATGTTGTACGAGATATCTCAGTCGCCATCGGCTCCGCAAGGGATGCATTGCCTTTGATGTTGATGAAGGAGGACGTCGATATGTTCCGTTATGAAAGAGAGAAGAGAGAGGGGGGGAGATCAAGAAGTGATGACATGAAGAGAGCGAAATGCGTTGCTGAACAGAATATGTAGAACATATGCCCGTTTTGCCTTCCCGCGTCCCGACAAGAGTAGAACGTACGTGTATATGTTTTAGGAGAACAAAGATTTGAACCAAAGAGAGAGGAGAGGTCATCAATCAACCGCACCGCATGTCGCGCAAATATATTTTAGGGAAGCGCTCAACGAAGTCATCCTTGTCCATTCCATTCCATCGTCGCTGCAACCCACAACAACAGGCCATGAACCATCATTTTTCGTAATCGTTGTCATCGTGCTGATATCTTCTTTGCGTTGACGACGATGGGGTGATAGTGCACACAAGGCGATCATAATGAAGTAGCTTTGCGTGTATCATCTGTGTACCCAAGCTCGGAGAATTCATTCGATTTCATAGCTTTGGTGAGTAGGTCAGCCACCTAGTGAGTGAGATGACGACGACGACGACGATGCACAATGTGAGAGTAAGGTAATGATGATCGGATAATGCAGAATAACATCATAAAGGAGAAGAGAGAGAGAGAGAGAGAGAGAGAGAGAGAGGTGGCGATGGAAATGTGTGGTGTTCTTTCATGAACATGGTAACAAGTACGAAAGAAGATACTGATACCGGTTTCGACCGGACAGCACTCATTGCCGTCTCACCCTATCGTCAGGTCAAACGATTAGCATTAGAACGCAGCAAGCAGCAGCAGCAGCAGCAGCAGCAGCAGCAGTAAAGCACCGCAAAGTGACAGGACACACACGATAATGGAACTAGTGAGAGCGTGCATACGTGGAGACGTGTATAGCATAGTAGTAATATATAACAAGTGCAACGGTACGCATCGACTCGCTAACAAGCATAACTACATTCCTATGGCTGTTTTTGTAATTAGCGCTATCACAACAAACGCCCTCTACTACCTGTACGTCTGTGAGTATGGGATTTGCCTTGCAATCTAGCAGAGCCCGGACGCAATGGATCTAGATAGCAACAGCAAGAAGAACAGGAAGCAATCGAGCATTGATATATGACAACACGCACCCTCAACCAATATTGTATCTATGATGGTTAGGATAGCTGGTGAAGATTCGTCCTATCACTACTCATTCCTTCTACTTCTGGATCTTCCTCTGATGGTGTAGAAACTACTGCTACCTTATTAACAGCTGTGGCCCACATTAGAGGCGTGCGTCCTTATACAGGATCATATTTACGAGTCAACTCCACACACAGATATTATATATATATATATATATATATATATATATATATATACATATATTGTATGTAGGAGAGGGGGGGGGGGGGGGGCGCGCGCGCGCGCGCGCGCGTG